>JARHVA010003827.1:1515000-1575000 GCA_037957365.1 Torreya grandis | reverse complement strand
AACACTGAGATGTATTATTTCATTAAGTTGTTCGGTTAAATACCTGTCACTCGTTTTCCCTACATTTGGTTGAGGTGTCTTTCTACAAAGCTCATTGGTGACCTGCATCTTTGACGCATTTTTGTCACATAATTTGTATGATAGGTCTCTTTCATTTGTAACGTGTCTTCAGTGTCAAAAGATTCTCTAACATGCATATGATTGACCAGTGCCCACCTAGATGCTTCTAAACCTCCCAAGCATTAAACCATTATACATCTCATGGTAATAAGTTTGCATTCAGATTGACCACTTTGCATTACATGCCGTTCAAACCACCCAAAATATCTGTATTTAACAAGAATGAGTTTTAAATTATCATTATATTATAACTTAGTGTATATTTGAGAGTATTACTTTAATAAGTTATGTCTGTTAGGATTGTGGAGCTAAAAGCTTCACTGATGCAGACATGGAGGAGGTTGCAGAACGAGTTGCTGAGTGTCAGAAGTGTTTGGCGTTGGTCTGGCCAACCGGCGTCGGCAGGGTAAGACAGGAAGGCAACCGACGTCGGTCATATATCGGCCGGCGTCGGCGACCCCAGGCAGACAGGGACCGACGTCGGTCGCCTGTGTAGTTCGACTGCGAGTTAATTACGGGCAGTGAGCTAACGAACCAAGAGTTTGCATGATGAGTGCTAATTTTAGACTCATAGCTGCGGATCTAATTATTGTAATTAGATGTCTAATCATTGTTTGGATGAGATCTATATAATAGACTCATGGTTGTATTGGAAAAGTGTGCTAGGGAGTAAGAGAGCATAATTATAAGCTCCTTCTGTGTGTGAGGTAGAGCTATGGTGCGTTCCTCCTAGTGCCACAGTACCAGGTGTGTTGGTGCTGGTTTGGAGAGCCAGCTGGGTTCTTCAAGAGTGTAGGATCTTGGTCACAGGTGCATGGCCTATATAGGAGATCTACATGGTAAGTAAGATCGTTGATCTGCAGGTGTATGTGTGTGCAAGGTCGAGGTTCACAGGTGAATAGAACCATTGTTTGATTTGTAGGTGTGCAAGGTCATACAGACAGCAACACAACAGGGAGCAGTATCAGGCAGGATCTACTTGGAGTACAGGTGTGTACTCGGATAGAGCAGAGAGGAAGGCAAGGGAGTTCCTTCCATAAGTATGGTCTGTTGAATTGCAGGTTGTTGCAGATTCATGGGAGATCTACTTGAAGTACCTTGAGTACTTGTGGAGCACGTGGAGTGCTTGTGGGGTGCGTGGAGCACGGGAGGTGAACACCAACTCTGTATTTGAGTTGGGTGTTGGGACCTGTGAGAGGGAGAGCTTTGGGGAGAAGAATTACTGTTCACTTGAGGTGTGGGAAACCTCTGTAAGGTGGTGGAGAAGAAGTGGCATCTTCTTTATTGTATTCTTTTCTGTATAAAGTGTAAATACAATTTGGTATTGTCTCTCATATGCTGTGTTATTCTGAATTCTAGTTACTTGGTGAATTTGGTTAATTTCCGCATATTAAGTTGCTTGGTATTAGTAATCAAATTGTGTGCTTCCGGTTTATCCACCCATCCTCCCAACAAGTGGTATCAGAGCCTTGGTTGTAGGTTCTTGAGCTTGATACCAACAAGTGGTATCTGAGCTGAGGTTGGAGGAAGCAGGTTTTGTTTTTGGTTACAGGTCACTCTCAGGGGTTTCTGATCGAGTGGGAGTAGAGCAACCGCAGATCAAAGTAAGCTAAGAATGGAGAAGTTGAAAAGCACAGATGGTCACTCACGGTCCTATGGAAAGAAAGAGCAGGTAAAAGATTATTGTTGGTTGGTAGCAGATCAGCATGAAGAAACTGAAGATACAGATGTAGCAGGTGTTGTTCCACAGGATGTGTTTGCAGGTTTCTTGGATAAAGTTGAATCTTGGATAAAAGATTCGGTTGCCTCTTTCCATGCAGTTCCAGGTAGAGGAGCTGGTGAGCCTTGCCAAAGGATTGGCAAAGGAGAAGTGAAGCTGAAATTGCAGGCGGCCAACACACAGGTGTTGATGAAGGTCATGCAGGTCCCAGGTTTGGAGATATGGCTAATTTCTTCAGAAAGATTGGGTGATGAGAGATGCACAAGAACTCTCACAGCAGATGCACTTGAATTAGCTGGTGGTAAGAAAACAGGTATCCTTTATCTACTTGTTTATATTACTGATTCTTCTTTTGTTGCGGAGACGTGGCTTCGTAGGCTTGGTCACATGAGCAGGAAGGAGATGCATGTTCTTAAGCGGAAGACAGATATATTTGACAGGCTTAAGAATTGGAAAGCCTTGGTGTTTATGGAGGAGATGGCGGACAGAACCCAGTGGATGTGGCTGGATACTTCTGAGCAGGGCAGTTTGGACATGGGTTTTGATTCAAAGAAGCTCGCGAGTAAAAAGTCATCACTCACAGGCGAACACAGATACCGATGTCGGTCAGGAGGAACCAGCGTCGAACAGACAGGTGCCGATGTCGGTCATGTGCAGACCGAAGCCGGCGATGTCGTGAAGGGTAAGACCGATGTCGGTCAGAGGACCGACGTCGGCAGTATGTAAGACCGATGTCGGTTAGAGGACCGACATCGGCAGCAGGGACACCAGCGCAGGCAAGTTGGCAGTCAGGTACAGACGCATGGAACCGACGTCGGTCGGATGCAGACTGTGGAGTGACCGAGGTCGGTCACTGTAAACGGATTTTGGGTGGACAGCACGCTGTCAAGGAGTCTCAAACACCCATACGGAGGACTGAAGGCGTAAGTAGGCCCTCAAATTCGTTGTTCCTCTTCTTTATACATGTTGCTGATTGTAGAGCAGGAAGGATCCAGGAAACAGGTGTGAGCTTGGCATGGATGAGGATGTGATTCCTTGGAGGAGAACCAGACAGGTGTGTCTTGGTAGAGTTGCCAGCAGGTATGAAAGCACGGAGACGAATGGATACCTTAGTAGAAGAATAGAGAGAATGGATACGTGAGACGGAAGACCAGGTATATGGTCTTGTGGAGCTGCAGGACAGTGGTACAGGTTTTTTGACAGGTGGAGGACGGAGCATGGCTTCAGTCAATGTCAGGGTAACTACTGTGGTTTTGGCTTACCAGGGGGATGATGAGTCGCGACATCATTCTGTTGCTGTATGTGGATAGTATGCTAGCTAGCAGGGGTGTACATACAGGGTTTTGCTGAGCTAAGGGTAAGATTAGTTCAGTGGCATGTCATGAGGAGTTTGGAGCAGCGGAATTCTTTGACATGGGAGGCATGGAGATCACAGGTTGATTTTGTCTCGAGTGGGAGCTGATGTGAATCAGGTGTTGGCGAGGTTCAGGATGCAGAGCCGGAGCACACTAAGGGCTGGACAGGTACAGTGTCCGAAATCACATGAGGTCTGGTATAGACCTGAGTATTCCCATGCAGTGGGAGCTGTCAGAGAGTTAGGAGCCAATTCGGGGAAGTGGATTCTCAGGTTTTCTGAGAGGGACCGGCAGCAGGTGTTGCTATGCAGGGTCAGGACTTCACCACATGCATTTGTAGGTTCGGATGTGGCAGGGTACTCGGATGACAGGTGGTACACCACGGGATGTGTGGTGGGTTGTCTTCAGGTGGGAGCTTGAAGAGGGATACAAACCAGGAAACAGATTAGACGGAGTACAGGTACAGGTACAGTGCAGCTGTTTATCTCCAAGTGGGAGATTGTTAGGATTGTGGAGCTAAAAGCTTCACTGATGCAGACATGGAGGAGGTTGCAGAATGAGTTGCTGAGTGTCAGAAGTGTTTGGCGTTGGTCTGGCCAACCGGCGTCGGCAGGGTAAGACAGGAAGGCAACCGACGTCGGTCATATATCGGCCGGCGTCGGCGACCCCAGGCAGACAGGGACCGACGTCGGTCGCCTGTGTAGTTCGACTGCGAGTTAATTACGGGCAGTGAGCTAACGAACCAAGAGTTTGCATGATGAGTGCTAATTTTAGACTCATAGCTGCGGATCTAATTATTGTAATTAGATGTCTAATCATTGTTTGGATGATATCTATATAATAGACTCATGGTTGTATTGGAAAAGTGTGCTAGGGAGTAAGAGAGCATAATTATAAGCTCCTTCTGTGTGTGAGGTAGAGCTATGGTGCGTTCCTCCTAGTGCCACAGTACCAGGTGTGTTGGTGCTAGTTTGGAGAGCCAGCTGGGTTCTTCAAGAGTGAAGGATCTTGGTCACAGGTGCATGGCCTATATAGGAGATCTACATGGTAAGTAAGATCGTTGATCTGCAGGTGTATGTGTGTGCAAGGTCGAGGTTCACAGGTGAATAGAACCATTGTTTGATTTGCAGGTGTGCGAGGTCATACAGACAGCAACACAACAGGGAGCAGTATCAGGCAGGATCTACTTGGAGTACAGGTGTGTACTCGGATAGAGCAGAGAGGAAGGCAAGGGAGTTCCTTCCATAAGTATGGTCTGTTGAATTGCAGGTTGTTGCAGATTCATGGGAGATCTACTTGAAGTACCTTGAGTACTTGTGGAGCACGTGGAGTGCTTGTGGGGTGCGTGGAGCACGGGAGGTGAACACCAACTTTGTATTTGAGTTGGGTGTTGGGACCTGTGAGAGGGAGAGCTTTGGGGAGAAGAATTACTGTTCACTTGAGGTGTGGGAAACCTCTGTAAGGTGGTGGAGAAGAAGTGGCATCTTCTTTATTGTATTCTTTTCTGTATAAAGTGTAAATACAATTTGGTATTGTCTCTCATATGCTGTGTTATTCTGAATTCTAGTTACTTGGTGAATCTGGTTAATTTCCGCATATTAAGTTGCTTGGTATTAGTAATCAAATTGTGTGCTTCCGGTTTATCCACCCATCCTCCCAACAATGTCCACGTGAATCTCTTTGGGCTAATTTTGAATAGTCGTTAATGAGTGTGGTGTTCCACATTGCAGTTTTAAATAATGCATGTAAAATAGTTATGAATAGTTATCTAGTTAACCGAAAGGAAGGAATGTGTTGAATAATTTTAAATACCAAAGAGAATGTCTCTTTTTGCATAAACAATATCATGTTCAATATAACTTTAACTCCCCCTATCATGTTCAATATGATTGCGTCATTATCCATATTAAAAAATTAACTTAAAAAAGTCTATTAATATTTAAATGCCTAATCAAAGTGTTTTTTTATTTTGATGTGTATATGGGTGGATTTTCTTTTATCTAATTTATTGTAGGTGATCTATTGAAATCATTAAATTATTAACACCATTTTATAGGTCACCCTTAAAACATTTTTTTTAGTCATTTGTTTGATTTTGTTTGTTGACACACTAAGTTAACATGTACTTGTAAGTTTTATCAGTCTAAGGCAAAACATCTAAAATTACTAACACTATTTGTACAGAGTTAATTATCAAAGTTGCCAATTTGAAAACCATTTGTTTACAAGATGAACAATCAAAATCCACTTTCCTTAAAACAACTAATATTTTATTTTGTAGATCGATCGGTCTAGACTTGGCTAAAACATCTTTTTTTATCATTTTATTTGTTTTGATTGTCAACACACTAAAAAAATTAGGTTAAAAAACTTTCTTTGTTTGCCTAAGTGTCACCCAAGGGCTACAGTGGTGTATGTTCTACTCCTTGCATCCTTGCGATGATTTTTGAAAGATTAAAAACCACCACTAAACCCTCCCTATTTTTTTTCTAGGGTGCAACACGGTTGTGAAAGTGACATCCACATGTTTTCCATTAGTTCCTAAGTGTCGATGATGTGGATTTCATCACCACACTTTGTGCTCTGACAGAATATAAATATCAGGACAATTGTTGTTAGTTACTAAAGTAGAATTTCCCATAAAAGATTCCATGGAGTGAGGCATTTTGGCTTCAATATGCAAAGTGGTTAGACAACATTCTATACAGATTTGGGCCCCATTGTACCTAGTGTATATTAGGGACTCCTCTAGTGAGCCTATATAAACATATACTAAGACCTTTAGCCATAACAGATGACTTGTTGCTAGAGTCAGGATCAACTCCCAAGTGACTGTTAAGTGTAAATAGGGCTGAGAGTGTTTGGGATATTTTGTAATGGGTCACCTATAGCCTCATAGATGGTGAAGTCATTGGGTTACACTCCTATATCAATCACTAAATTTAGGTTTGTGTTTTGTGTGTGACTTGTGTGAATGTTGTTAAAACCAGTACTATTTGTGAGCCAAAAAGACCTAAAAATCAAAAACACTAGTTTTAACCTTAGAAAAACCTAATGCTTATCTCATTCCCTCAACTTTCATAAATTGAGTACCACCCTACATTCACCTTTAGCCATTTGGTCATCCACACATAAAAACCATCATTTAAATACCACACTCCTTTGATCGCGTCACCAAAAACCTACCCATAAAACATTTACACTATTTCATCATCTTCATGTCATCACCTTGAGCACATCAATTAATTTAATAGAGATAGCCCCTTTTTATTACGTGATATTCACTTTGTTATCACCTCCAACCATCCCATCACTATTTGTATTTCCATATTGGTAGAACCTATCACTCTCTAAGTTTTTAAACTCAACATTTATCTTCTTATCAACCTGTCACCCTATAATATTTGAGATTAGTAACCATCATCATATTGTCATCTCATTAACTCAAAATTTGGCAAACATTTATTTCTTGTCACTCTACCAATTTGAACCCAATAGTTATTGACACCGTGCTAGTCTATGTCATTACTTATAGTCCCTATCCTATAACTCTCATTGTCATCTCAAACTAACTTGTCACTCCATATATTTTTATATTACTAGTATGTGTCACTCTATTTGTTTTCAAACTCAGCATTCATCTTCTTGTCATCCCATCAACCTATCGAATTTGAGATTATCAACCATCATCATCTTGTCATCTTGCTAACTCAACATTTGGCAATCATTGATTTCCTATCACTATCAGTTTGGATCCAAATTTTGTTGATATATTACTAGTATATGTCGTAGTGATAGTCTGAATCCTGACACATATAGCCTAAATAAAGATATATCCATTTACCCACCACTTATCAAACTAGCTCTAATTTATTAAGCAACCTTGCTCAAAGGTTTCCTATGACATCCGTTTGACCCCCTCTAAGCTGATCACTTTCAGTTGATCCACCTCTCTTAATATATACTTTCTATGTACCACTTCATTCTAAAAGGCATCCAACACTCACTCTTGAGACATTAAAATTGGACAAGAATCTAGGCTAATAAATGACCTATTGCAAACCTTGTGTGAGCAACCTATTGATAATAAATAAAATAAGAGTGACATGTACACCCTGAGGGAAATGAAGATCACTGAAATGACATTTTGGATAACAATAGAGCCAATATTAAACAATACATCCATGACCACTATGAACAACTACTCATGCACCTTCTTAAAATTTGGACCACCCTAACACTAGATTTTAATGTGAATAATCTTGTCTGACCTTAACCCAATACATCTCATAATCCACTTCCCATTGCATTAGATGAATAGGAAGACCATTAATTATTTGATGATGAAGAAGAGGATAAATAACCAAACCCTCTACCTATTACCAATACCAATAAGGTTGAAGCTATCAAGGGAAAGTTTACTCTAAAAAATCAAGTTAAAAATGATTATAAGTCATCTATGCTAGACTGCCTCAACCAACTAACCTAATAAGTTAATTCATTAGAATCTTAGTTCAATTTTGAGCATCTGAAGCCTAACCAAACTAAAATACCCAAAAAAACCATTTTATCATCTACTCATCCTGATCAAAATAAGTCAAAACCTAATCACTCCATCTCTAATCCATTTATGGATCCATCTTTTTCCCTAGAATGGTAATCCATGAAGGACACTCTTCAAGACTTCAACACCTGAGATCACACTAAGAAATATCAATATGAGTAGTTTTGATTCTATCTTATAGATATGATAATCTTTAAAGTGTCTTTTCTAACACACTTTGAACCTCCCAAGTTTGACAAATATAAAAAAAGGATGTATACACATAATATCTTCAAACTTTTAATGATTACTGACACTTTATATCTTATAAAAACTTATTGAGTCTCAATCTCTCTAAGTGCATGCCTTAAGGGGTGCACTATAAAAACCATCAGTGCTTCATAAGATTATTGTCCCTTTTGCCACTTGCCATCTACATACTCATCTCCAAAAACCACTAACCCTAAGCTTATTATTCTTAGCTTTACCCATTCCAATCATTTTCTTTTTTCCATCCTCCTTTTTCTTGCCTTAATTCCCTTTTGGACTTTCATTTGTACTAGGTGGACCACGGCCGACCTAATACAATTTAGCGTATTTTTCACTTTTTAGGTTTGTTAGCCTTTTCGTTGACCTAGCTCAAACCTGGTGAATTATTCTCAAAAACATATGGGGATGACCATGGATGACCATGTACAGCTAATGTTTCCAAGAGAATTTAGTGCAAAATACACCTATATATACAATTTATTTCCAACCATTTTTAGAGAAGAGAAGAGAATAATAATAAGTGTGAACAAACATCTACTTATTGACCATTCTACTTAAGGAATAAATATTAGGGTTCCATACTTTCTTTGGAGATACATATCTTATCTTATGGAGAATTATTTTGGATGCATAGATAAGTTATGTAGCATAGAGCTGATTTATGTTTGTTATCCTTACATACCACAATAATCTCTTATGTATCACCTTAGCCAAGAGAGAGAGATTGAGGATTGATGGGTTCATCTTCAAGGTAAGTATTCTTAACATTATTTTTCCTTTGTAAAAGTAGATAGATAACGTAGCTATGCTTCTCTCTTACATGCATTAGGGTTTCATATACATTGACATGAGTATATATCTTTTATGCATGTTTAGTTTAGTTTCTTGTTTTATTTTTAATCCCCACTTTATGCCACAAGATTTGGTCAAAGCTAGATTAGATTTACTTTCTTGTTTATTAGCATTGGTGAAATATCAAAATATATGACTCTTTTAGGGTTTTTGTATGATTGTGTTAGATTGTAGGATTTATAATCCTACCTCTCATGGTTTATATGGCAAGTAATCCCCTAATCAGGTCTAGACGATACCCACATTGGTCATACTCCCACTTAACAAATGTAATCCCAATCAAAAGTATAGGTATGCTTTATCTTCTCTGAGCCAAGATCAATTTAGAGACATGATGCATTTCTCATTATATACATTCTGGTGAACCCAATGTGAAACTAACTCTTGCAAGATTTATTTCACTTTCTTTCATTCTTTTTAACATTATTTTTATCATATATCTATCATACTGGATCAACTTTGTCGACCTAGTTCTAACCTCTATGTGCAATTTTTAGGAAAAGGCAATTGGATCGAGTCATATAACTTAGTACAAGTTTCCAAACTTACAGTTCAAACTACTAGGTCAACCTAATCAACCTTTTACACTTTCAAGCATCCAAAAAAACATACTAGGTTGACCCTAGTCGACCTTATACATTTTAAGGCTTCTGCAATAGGTCCCTGCACAACTTGATCAACCTAGTGGACTCAGTTACCAAGTTTCACCAACATTCTTCAAGTTTATTGATTAACAATATTTATTATTTTCCACCAAGGTTCCTTTTTATCTCTCTTTCTTTATTTAACTATCTATCCTTTCATAGTTTACAATCTTTAAAATTGACCCTGCACAATTAACTAGATCAACCCTGTCGACCTAGTTTTGTGTTCTGTGTATTGTCTGAAATAACTAGGTCAACCCTAGTTGACCCTATTTATTTTCAAACCTTGTTTCCATAGTATTGGTTTGACCCTATTAACCTTATTCTATATTTTATGCATATAGTTTCAACATTGTACCTTGTTTTAAGTTAGAATTAATCTCTATATGTTATTAATTAGTTCACACCTTTCTTTTCTTGTTACTTACATATTTAGAATAGTTCACACAGTTTAATCAAAGGTTTTTTAATTAACCATTTAGTTTCACTATTTCTATTATATGCACACATGGCCAAATCATATAATTTAAATAAGTAATTTAACATTTGTCTACCCAAGGCCAACCTACTTAGATTTCATTACCAAGGGGGAAGTGGACTTAATACTCTAGTCAAGTATAAAGCATGGTTAATAGTATATTCTAGCTAAGCATCTGACACCCTTATCATTGTGGTGTGTGAAATGAGGGGGTATGCCCCAATACCAAACTTATATCATTGCCACTACAATCCCCTTCAACCCAAACTACCTAAAACCATCCTTATCTTGTTGTCTATTTCCTTGCTCTATAGATAACTTCCCATCACATTTAAAATCATTTCTTAATAATCTAATAAAACATCCTAGGTTGACTAATTAGTTAGCTATTTAATTTTCAATTTGATTGCTTTCTCTTTACTTAATTGTGCATGTAAAAACTTTCATTAGCCAGCATTAGTGTAAGGCTTTGTATTGTGTGCTTCAATTGGATTGGCTAGTGTTGATCCAATTGATTGTTTGTTTCCCTTCAACTCTTACTTTCCTAGATTAACTACAAAAATTATCTTATTTTAGTTCATAACTTGTTATCATCTTTCTTGTCTATTGTACTAAGTCAAGTCAATCAACCCTATACCTTTTTCTAGCCCTTGTGCACTATACAAGATCAACTCAATTGACCATGTACTATCTATAACCCCTTTTACCTTTTTTGCCAATTTATGTGCACTGTACTGGATTGACCTAATCAATCTTGTATAGTTTTATAGTACATATTTTTGTGCTAGGTCAAACCAATCAACCCTGTACTATTTTAGTCACTTCTTGGTTCTTTGCTTTCTCATTTTTGTTCCTTGCCATTCATCATGAACTTACTATTTGATAGTGACACTAAGCTACAATCAACAGACATGATGAATCTTACCAATCCTCATAGGGTCTTCCATAGACAGATTAGGGATCCTCTTTTGGATGTTAGTAATGTTCATATTGCCACTCATACAATGAACTATGGGACCCCTCCTAATACCTCTTCACAACATAATCCTCTTTTCTCATTAGAAGACCAACCTAAATTAGAGTATACTCTTGAAATGCTTTTCTTTATCTCTAAATTTTCTCAACATTGAGGAAAGGATCCTTCTACCATTTGCAATATTATGATTAGTGGTCAAGTTGAAGAGCCTCATTCACCTACCATATTCTCAACTGGATTTATGGGTACCACTATCTTTTATTCTCATCCTCTTCCTTAGATTATGACCCCTTCTCATACCATGAATTCTTCTTCTCTAACTTATTCCACCTCCATGCCTAGTATATCCACTAACATGGCTAGGTCTACATCTAGTGGTCCTATCTTAAGATCCACTATCCTTAACCCATCTATTAGTGCTTCATTTTCTACCCAAGGCAATGATGCTTCTATTTCTTCTTCCTCTCAATCCTTCACTATTCCATCTTTTATTACATAAGCAATTTTTTCCACTAGCACATCTCACTATCATAATTATTCTCAAGCTCCTATCAACTCTAATAGTGGTACCCAAGCCACTAATAATAACACTAATGCCAACCTTAATTATTCTACTAATGTTAATCAAACACATCAAAATTTATTGTAAACTCTCAATAAAATGAATACCTTTCAAGCTCATAACACAAATCAAATGATGAGATTGCAAAACCACATTCTTCACCTTCAATCTCATCTACAACCAATGGCTTAGAGCACACATAACTAGAATTTTCTCACTTTTTATCTTCAATATTCTCAAGGAAATCACATTCCTCAACCTCCTTTGGTCAACAAAACCATCAATCATATACAAAATGAACTTGTCACTACTCAAATTGTTAGCATTGACATAGGAGGTATAACACCTAAAATTTTTAATAATGGATCAATCAATCCCACCCTTCATATTAAGACATTTGTAAATCTTTATAAGGATTGGGTCAAATTAAATAACTTTACTTCTACCAATATCCTTACAAAAACTCTCACAGGTGATGCCTTGGATTGGTATAATCAACGTAGACCACATTCTATTATTAGTGTGGAGGATTTAGTGAATGCTTTAGTGTAATAACTCCAAACTAGTGATCTTCTCGAAAACACTTTGGTCCATTTCATAAATTGTAAATAAAATGAAAATGAAATCACTCAAGCCTTTATTAAAATATGGAAGACTTTGTCAAATAAATGTGAACATAACATGGTTGATGACAATCATTTCCATCTCTTTACCAATGTTCTCTTTCCTAAACTACAATATTGAGTCCACACTCTCTCTCCATGTACCTTGAAGGAGGATAATTACCAAGCTAAATGTAAATATTTCCTAATGCATAAATTTGAGCCACCCCAACCTTCTACGATTCTTCCCCTATTATTAAATAAAAAGAACCATAATATTACTAATTATGGTTTTACAAATTCTTATGACACCATTCACAATGTTCAGGTTGTCATTCCTAACCAATATTCAGAACCAACTCCCCCTTCTCAATGATATACTAATCCTCATTTCTCTTCACCAAATAACATCAGCATTCACAAACCTCTATCCTCAACTAAATTGCTTAATCATCTACCCAGGCTTCTTCCATGAGAGCTTGACCCTACTCGTCCTATGATATCCTGGTATGATCCTAATAAGTTTTGTTGGTTTCATGATAGTTGGGGTCATTCTCATGAGAGTTGTAGATAACTTCATAATTTACCTATGGATTTTTTTCTTGGAAAACTTTTTGATCATAATTACATCATTCAAAATCATTAACAAGCTTATGAAATTGATTTTAAGGACTATAAAGGACATGATAAAACTCAATCCTTAAATCAAACAAACACTCATTTATCTATCTGTAAAGACCGTCTTCCTAATCACTAACCAATTTAAGACAACCAAGACAAGCCTACCCCTTCCATAAATAATGTATAAAGTCTTGTTAAACCAACTTCCAAAGAAAATGTGGTTAGCATGACTAATATGCGAAAGGTGATGGATTTCATTAATCAAAGCCTATATACACTCCTCCTTCATCTAGAACATATCATTTTATCTAGGATTATTCTCCAACTCATTTAAATGATTTGGGACAAGATGACCTTATTAATTTTGATTATCAATTTATGATTCTCCCTTGGATAAAACTTCCCATTCTATTTCTACCACTCTTCCATCATCTTCCAATACCAATGATAATCAAATTTCTACTAGCACTTTTTCTTCTAATTCTCAAAATCAACTTGAACCAACGACTTCATCATCTCAACATGATTTAAAACTTTGTTCCAAATATTCTTCTCATTATTATAAAAAAAAATTCAATGCACTTCAGTGTTGTGTTGTGGAGCCTATTTCTAAATTAGAATGTATTTTCAAATATTGTACATTTAAATGTATTGTACACTCTATATTTTTTTCTCATCAGGGTTCAAGTTCAGGCTGGGCCTCAAGCAGGGAAACTATTTTGGGTTGATTCCACCCATGGTTTTGATATCCATTATTTTGTAATACCGTGTTGTTGATGTATCGTATATTGATGGATATTTTATAGGTAATACATCATGATAACAAGGGTTTGAGAATTAATAATAGAGTGTGTGAGTCTAGGGGTTGATTTAGGAGGGTTTGTTGACCATATCTCCAAACAATATTGTGCATTGTAATTATGAGAAGACTAATCAGAGAGTGATTTGTACTCTCATGGCTTGCAATAAAATCTAACCAAGTGTTTCTTGGTGGATGTAGCCCACATTGGGTGAACCACATTATATCTAGTCTTCTTATTATGCATTTTATTTTTTTTATTTCTACATCTTTGTTCATATATATTATTGTCATTCTATAAAATTATTCTACATCAATTTATGTATTTATTCCTAACAACTAGTATCATAGCTTTAAGTTGTATTTGCTGAAGTATTAAATCACAAGAATGGTTATTAGTTCAAGTGGGAGCTATGACTAATGATCATAGATCAAAGGTTGAAAAGTTCAATGAATATAACTTTGGTCTATGGAAGATGTAGATGGAGGATTACCTCTATCAGAAGGACCTTCATGCTCCACTAGGAGGAAAAGTAAAGAAACCAATGAGTATGATAGATGAGGCTTGGGATCTACTTGAAAAAAAAGCACTTGGGGCCATTAGGTTATGCCTTACATCTTTGATTATGTTTAATATATCATAGGATAAGACCATATAAGGTCTCATGAATTCATTAGTGAATTTATATGAGAAACCCTCTGCTTCTAATAAAATATTTTTAATGAAAAAGTTATTTAATATGAAGATGTCTAAAAATGGTTTAGTTACTGATCATCTAAATGAATTCAAGATAGTTATGAGTATTTTAAATTTTGCAAAAATAGATTTTGATGATGAAGTTAGGGATTCACTTATATTTTATTCCTTACCAGAGAGTTGGAATAGCCTAGTAATGGTTGTGAGTAACTCGATCTCTAATAATGCCAAGTCAAAGTTTGAGGATGTCATAAGAGTAATCCTTATCAAGGAAATATGACTAAAAAAAAATATGGGGAGACTTTAAATTCAAGTGATGCTTTGGTGGTGGAGATTAGAGGGAGATAAAAGTTTAGAGGAAAAGGAAAGCATGGAAATTCAAATGTTCTTGGAAGGTCAAAATCAAGGGCCAGGATGGTATGTTGGCACTGTGGAAAGACTAGGCATGCAAAGAAGGATTGTTGGTCTCTTCAGAATAGGAACAAAAATTAGGAAAACACCGAGGAGGTGAATGTGGTAATAGGTAATGTTTATTAGGATGCATTAATTCTCTTTGTTGACAATATTAATGAGTCTTAGGTTTTAGATACAGGGACTTCTTTTCATGATACACCATATAGGCATTATTTTATTGATTATTTTCAACAAGATTTTGGACATGTTTACCTTGGTGATGATGATCCTTGAAACATAGTAAGAAAAGGAAGTGCTCAAATCAAGATACAAAATGGGAACACTTGGCTACTAAAGGATGTTAGACTTGTGCCTAAGTTGAGATGGAATTTGGTATCCACAAGATAGCTAGGTAGGGAAGGTTATATGGTGATATTTATAGTAAATTCTTGGAAGGTGACAAAGGGTGATCTTATGGTAGCAAAAGCTAAGAAGGTTGGTACCCTATATTTATCAAGTAGTGATAATTATTGTAATTTAGTTGCTACAGATGTAGATGCAACTTTGTAGCATAATAGGCTCGGTCACATGAGCCAAAAGGCTATGCAAATTTTGAAGGATCAGTTACCTAGATTGAAAGTATTTGATTTAGATTTATTTTAATATTGTGTATGTAAAACAAAAAAGTGTAATTTTTCTCAAGGTTGGACCTATGAGGAAGGAGACTAAGTTGGAGCTAGTTCATATAGATGTATAGGGGTTAGATTAGGTATCTTCTATTGGTGGGTCACCTTATTATGTCACTTTTATTGATGATGTAACTTAGAAATTTTGGGTGTATGACATTAGGAAAAAAATTCATGTGTTTTATATGTTTAAAATATGTAAATCCTTGGTTGAGAATGAAACATGTCTCATGTTAAAATGTCTCAAGTCAGATAATGGTGAGGAATATTGCAGTAATGCATTTTTTTTATTATCGTTCAAGGAATAGAATTCATAGATAGAGGATGGTTTGAATAACTCCATAGCAAAATGGAGTGTTAAAAATGATGAACAAGACTATCATGGAGCATGTTAGGAGTATGAGGTTGCATGTAGTACTACCTCTTCATTTTTGGGTAGAAGCAGTAATCCTTATCGAGGAAATATGATTAAAAAAACTCTGGGGAGACTTTAACTTTAGGTGATGCTTTGGTGGCAGAGAGTAGAGGGAGATAAAAGTTTAGAGGAAAAGGAAAGCATGGAAATTTAAATTTTCTTGGAAGGTCAAAATCAAGGGCCATGATGTTATGCTGGCACTGTGGAAAGACTAGGCATGCTAAGAAGGATTGTTGGTCTCTTCAGCACAAGAAAAAAATTAGCAAGACACCGAGGAGGTGAATGTGGAAATAAGTAATGTTTGTTAGGATTCATTATTTCTCTCTATTAACAATATTAATGAGTCTTAGGTTTTAGATGTAGGGACTTATACTCATGATACACCATATAGGCATTGTTTTATTGATTATTTTCAAGTTAGGGATTTACTTATATTTTGTTCCTTACTAGAGAGTTGGAATAGCCTAGTAATGGTTGTGAGTAACTCGATCTCTAATAATGCCAATTTGAAGTTTGAGGATGTCATAAGAGTAATCATTATTGAGGAAATATGACAAAAAAAATCTAGGGAGACTTTAACTTCAAGTGATGCTTTGGTGGTGGAGAGTAGAGGGAGATAAAATTTTAGAGGAAAAGGAAAGCATGGAAATTCAAATGTTCTTGGAAGGTTAAAATAAAGGGCTAGGATGGTATGCTAGCACTGTGGAAAGACTAGGCATGTGAAGAAGGATTGTTGGTCTCTTCAAAACAAGAACAAAAATTAGGAAGACACTGAGGAGGTGAATGTGGAAATAGGTAATGTTTGTTAGGATGCATTAATTCTCTCTGTTGACAATATTAATGAGTCTTAGGTTTCAGATGTAGGGACTTCTTTTCATGATACACCATATAGGCATTATTTTATTGATTATTTTCAACAATATTTTGGACATGTTTACCTTGGTGATGATGATCCTTACAACATAGTAAGAAAAGGAAATGTTTAGATCAAGATACAAAATGGGAAAACTTGGCTACTAAAGGATGTTATACCTATGTCTAAGTTGAGATGGAATTTGGTATCCACAAGATAGCTAGGTAGTGAAGGTTATATGGTGACATTTTTAGTAGATTCTTAGAAGGTGACAAAGGGTGATCTTATGGTAGAAAAAGGTAAGAAGGTTGGTACCCTATATTTATCAAGTAGTGATAATTATTTTAATTTAGTTGTTATAGATGTAGATGCAACTTTGTGGCATAATAGGCTCGGTCACATGATCTAAAAGGCTATGCAAATTTTGAAGGATCAGTTACCTAGATTGAAAGTATTTGATTTAAATTTATTTGAATATTGTGTATGGAAAATAGAAAAGGGTAAATTTTCTCAAGGTTAGACATATGAGGAAGGAGACTAAGTTGGAGCTAGTTCATCCAGATGTATAGGGGTTACATTAGGTATCTTTTATTGGTGGGTCACCTTATCATGTCACTTTTATTGATGATGTAACTAGGAAAGTTTGGGTGTATGGCATTAGGAGAAAATTTGATGTGTTTTATATGTTTAAAATATGGAAATCCTTGGTTGAGAATGAAATAGGTCTCATGTTAAAATGTCTCAAGTCAGATAATGGTGAGGAATATTACAGTAATGCATTTTTTATTACTATTCAAGGAATATAATTCTAGATAGAAGATGGTTCGAAGAACTCCATAGCAGAATGGAGTGTTAAAAATGATGAACAAGACTATCATGGAGCATGTTAGGAGCATGAGGTTGCATGTAGGACTACCTCTTCATTTTTGGGTAGAAGCAGTAAACACAACTGTATATATCTACTTTGGATGGAGGCATACCTGAGGAAGCTTGGTCTAGTAAAAAGGTTGATTATTCATTTCTTAGAGTTTTTTTTTAATCCTTCATTCATATTAACAAGGATGATAAGACCATGTTAGAGGTTAAGTTTGAAAATACACCTTTATTGGTTATGGTGAGGATGACTTCAGTTTTTGGATTTGGAGTCTTAAGGACAAGAAAATCTTTAGGTCTAGGGATGTTGTCTTTAATGAAAAAGTCTTGTATAAATAGTATTTTTAGGATCAAAATTAAGATTCTAGAAAAGAGTGCATAGTACCAGAGGATATTGTAGATGATAAAATGTCCAAGCAACTAGTTCATGCACCTATTCCATAAGAACCCCAAACTCTTGTGGTGAGAAGATCTTTTAGGGTAAGAAGGGAGCCTGAACATTTTTATCCATCTCTTAATTATTTAGTAATTACTAATAATGGAGAAATAGAGTGCTTTTAATAAGAAATGCAAGTAAATGTTAAGAAGAAGTGGGAGTAAGATATGGATGAGGAGCATTAGTCCCTCATAGAAAATTAGACTTGGGATTTGGTAACCCCACTTGAAGTTAAGAGCGTATTTTGGAACAAGTAGGTGTATAGAGTTAAATAATATGATGGAGGAAAGAAAAGGTACAAGGGATTTTCACATAATAATGGAATTGATTTTGATGATACTTTTTCCCCATTGGTAAAGATGACTTATATTAAGACTATTATTGGGATAGTGGCAGCAGAAAACTTACACTTAGAGTAACTAGATGTAAAGACTGCATTCTTTCATGGTGATTTGAAAGAGGAATTATATCTAGAGCAACCACATGGATATGAGGTCATAGGGAAGAAGAACATGGTGTGCAAATTTAAGAAGAGCTTGTATGGCCTAAAATAAGCTCCATGATAGTAGTATAATATATTTGATAGTTTTATGATGGAATAGAGATACTCTAGGTGTCATTCAAACCATTGTGTATATATCAAGAAATTTGATGATGGTGATTTCATTATCCTTTGTTTGTATGTGGATGATATGTTGGTTATAGGTAGGAACATGCAAGAAATAAAGGTACTCAAAGAACAAATAATTAATTCCTTTGCTAAAAAGGATTTGGGAGAAACAAAATAAATCCTTGGTATGAGAATAACTTAGGATAGGAAGGAATGAAAGCTTCATTTATCCTAGGAAGATTACATCAAAAAGGTCTTCGAGAAGTTTAGTATGTAGGATACTGAACTAGTTGGGACTCCTTTGGCAAGTAATTTTAAGTTATCAAAGGAATAGTGTCCCAAGATAGAGGAGGAGAGAATCTAGATGTCACATGTATCAAACTCATCAATTTTTGGCAACTTAATGTATGCCATGGTGTGTACTAGGATAGATATTGCCCATGCAGTGGGAGCAGTAAGTAGGTACATGAGTGATCCAAGTAGAGAAAACTAGAAGGCATTGAAATGGATCCTTTGGTATTTAAGAGGGATAATGGGGACAATTTTAAGCTATGGTTTATTAGACACCACTTTATGTGGTTATGTAGATTCAGACATGGCTAGAGATTTAGATAGTAGGAGGAGTACAACAAGATATCTATTTATTGTAGGTGACACAGCAATGAGCTAGATTTATGACTAAAAAAACTTATGGCTTTGTCAACCATAGAGGCTAAGTATGTTGCTACCACAGAGGCAAACAAAGAAATTATTTGGTTACATTAATTACTTGAAGAATTAGGGCATAATCAAGATGAAATAAATCTATATAGTGATAGTCATAGTGTTATATATCTAGAAAAGAACTCCACTTTCCACTCTAGGATGAGGCATATATAGTTAAGGTACCATTTCATCAGGACAACTTTGGAGGAAGAGAAGTTGAAGCTGGAGAAGATTCATACTAGTCAAAATCTTGTAGACATAATGACCAAGGTGGTCACAAGGGAGAAACTAAAGCTATGTTCAATTTTGGTTGGCCTTCATAGTTGATAGTGAGAGGTTGAGAAGCTTACTTAGAGGAAATCAATCTCCAAGTGAGAGATTGTTGTGTTGTGGAGCCTATTTCTACATTACAATGTATTTTCAACTATTGTGCATTTTAAATGTATTATACACTCTATATTTTTTTCTCACCAAAGTTTAGGACTAGGTTAGGCCTTGAGTAGGGATTTAGAGGTGGCAGCCCTTGAAAAGCAGGGGTTTGGGGGTAGCAGCCCTTGACAAATAAGGGTTCAGGGGTGGTAGCCCCCAAAAAAAATTCTAGACCCCTTTTAATGGGAAACCATTTTGGGTTGATTATGCCCATGGTTTTGGTACCCATTATTTTGAAATACCACTTTGTTGATGTGTTATGTATTGATGGATATTTCATAGGTAATATATCATGAATACAAGGGTTTGAGAAGAATAGATAGTGTGAATTTAGGGGTGAATTCAGGAGGTTTTGTTGAGCATAGATCCAAACAATATTTGTGCATTGTAATTATCAGAAGACTAATCAGAGAGTGGTTTGTACTCTCGCAGCTTGTAATAAAATGCTTCTTGGTGGATATAGCCCATATTGGGTGAACCACATTATATCTGGTTTTCTTGTTGTTCATTTTATTTATGTTCTTTTTTAATCTCTATTTATATTTATTATTGTTGATTCTATGAAATTATTATGCATTAATTTTTTTATTTATTCCTAACATTCAACTCTTCCTTCTAAGGACCTCCTTAATCATTACACACCTATATCTAATAACCTTCTTATGGGCTATGATGAGTGGGATCCCATTGCAGATCTCACTAATATCCCATCACATATTTTATTCTTTGAGATTATGAGGACTTCTCCCCATCATATAAATCATCTTATGAAACTAATATTTGAGATGAATGTCCCTTGTCCTCCTTTAACATGATGGGAGGTAGCTTTATCTAGTTCATAAGATAGTATATTACAATAATGTGAAGACATGTCTATCAATGTTGATGAAACTATAGACACTTCTCTTTCCTTAAAATTTCCCATAGCTTATATGATTCTCGATGAGATTTTACTTGGTGTGGATGATACTCCCTTATTCATTAGCATCCAAATAGGTGATATCTAATTTAAGCATCCATTTATTAACAAGGGTTCCAGTATGTGTGTCTCTTTTCTTGATTTAATTAAGACACTTGTATATTCAGAATGTAATCTTCTATGCGTAGCACATGCCAAGGATAGAATAGAAGGAAATTGCCTCCTCTAGGTTGTGTGTGGCTTCCCATTACCATCCTACCTATCACCATTTTGTTAATTTAATGATATTTAACTTCCCCCTTTCTTATAACATCTTGCTTGGTAGGCCATAGACTCACTGCATGAGAGCCATTGCTTCTTTCACCTACCAATGCATTAAATTCCCTCATAATGGATCCATTTATAGGATTCAAGGTGATACTAACCTTTAGAATTTTGAACAATTCCAAGATCATGGTGTCTTTAATATTCCTACTCTTGAGCCTTTACCAAGTGTTTCATTTTATGAGTCACAACATCTCAACTTTCCCATTAACTCAACCTAAGGTTATGGTGGGCATCCTAAGCTCATTGGTAACATTCCTCCCAACCTCTTAGACTCTGATGATGATGAGCCTGATGAGATTAACTTAAATATCAAAACTTTTAATCTTTCACCTCATCTCATCTTGTAGCTTCTTGCTTCCTTATAGGCTCATTCTCACAAACCCTCTTGCAATGACATTCTTATAGTATTGACCAATATTATGCATTCTATTCACCATACTTCCTTAGATGATAAAGTCATCCTTAATTGTGTCATTGATATTCACACCTTAGATTTCGATGATGGCTATTCCTTATATGATATATTTTTAAGTGGTCTTGTATAGGCTTGTGATGTTGATATTGTCCATTATTATTCTTCTTTACTTGAGTCTTTTCATTCATCTCATTATTTTCCTTCACTTATAGTTCTTGATTTTTGTATTTTTGCCCTTTATCATAGGGTAGAGATGGCACCGAGACCTCCAATTTTTGAGGATCCATGTAGGACTATGCTCATGGATTATGTTATGACCAGGGCTTACCATTTTACTAAGTACCCTAACCCTCATAGATGGTTTACCCTTGAGGTTAATGAAACTCTCCTTAGACATTCTATAGATCCCACTCCTCACTTAGTAGATCCCACTATAGTTGAGCCTCTTCCTATTCTTACTATAATTAAGCCTATTTTTGCTCATACTGTTTTTGATCCTACCCCTATTTCTGATGTTATTGCTACTTTTGTTGAGCCTAGTTCCATTCCTTCCTCATTATTACCCTCCCTTGGTGATGGTTTTCTTTATTTTCCTAAGATGGATCTTCTACCTACCAAATAGGTTGATGAGTGTTCTCCAACTTCTTCTATTCCTATTATACCTCCTTCAGTGAGTTCTTCTATTAAAACCACTCACAATCATATATGTTGCTTCCATGGGCAAATAATCATTCTTCCACCCATTGTCAAAAGTTGTAGTAATATATTGATACCTTGTATGCTTCTTCCCCATCATCAAACAAATCCATACCTCCTTGAATTTACTTCCTAAATATCTACCCAAGTATAGTGAGGTATATTATCTATGGCATCTATGTGGTACCCATCATACAGATCATTATCGCATCCTTTAATAACATCTTAAGGATCACCTTATAGATATTCTCAGACCTTCTACCACTCCTCCCATAGGTCATTCTCTTAATAAGGTTCCTTCTTCTCCCATAGCTCCACCTCCTATTTTTCCATCACCTTTTGTGGTCCCTTCACCACCTTATGTGCTTCCACCCATGATTCCCTCACCCATGGATCCTTCTCCACTAGTGCTTCTTACATCTCCCATAAAGCCTACTCCCATGCATTCTCTTGACCATCCCATGCTTGATTTCCCTCCTCAACATGATCCTTCGAGCATTCCCACTTTTTATATGGACGAGATTAGAAGAGAAGTACTTGCACAGTATTCATTAAATATCGATGAAACATTAGAATTAATTCATCCTCAGCTTCATACAGATTTATATGATGTCTTGGATAATGTGTGTGGATAGATTTATAAATATTTATGAGAATTACATGGTGCTTTCAAATTTTCATTGGGGTTGGACATGTGATCCAATCTTATCTTTATCTATCTATTATATCATTTGACACTGTGTTAAACTTTTCCTTATCATATTTGGTAATCTTACTTGTACTATATCTTGCTTATCTTATCATTTATATTTCACGTATGATTGTCTTTATTCATCATTTCTGTAACTCTCTTGCTTGATTTTTTCTCAAAACTTTTTTCTTTCCTCTTCATGATTTTTTGTTTTCTTATCTTCATTTTTCATAGTTAATTATCATTGTGACTTGGTTATACAAACCCTATTCCCTTTTGTCATTATTTCCATTTTACCATGTGATCAGTTAGAAAACAATCCTATTCATTACTATCTCCTTACACTAGTCCAATTTTTGGATCTCCTTTTCCCTTATTCCTTTTTTTTCAAACTAAGCATATACACAATTTAGACTTGAGATCACATACTAGTTCATTATCAAGCCTAAGTATCCTAGTCAGTCTTTGTCTTTGGTTACTTAGCTTCCTTTAGCCTTAGTGTAAATCTCATTCATGTTTATCACTACATCTCTCATGATTGTTAATTCCAAATCTATATGGAGGAGGAATCTTAAAAATCCATAAAAATTAAAAAGCCAAATCATTTAAACAAATGGCAAAATTATTCTTAAAAGTCTAATCACACTAAAATATGTGATTCAAATCACATCTCCTTCTTCTAGTTGAATCTCAAACTCCAAATTTGGACTCACGATAGAGCCAAGGTCCTTTGGGGTGTGGTATGCTAGTAGATTAGAAGAAGAGAATAAGAAAATATTTTTAGTGCTACTTACTTTCTTAGCAAGCACCCAATATTCATAGTAGACCAACAACTCTGTAAGGGGTCCTTAAAAATGGGGAACATGTCATGGGAAGGTAGGTCAATTTTATTTTTATTATACCAATATGCCCTCATGAGTTGATCTTATTATCACACATATTTGCCTATAAAGTTTTGTGCCTTTATTGAATAGGTTTCCTTTGTATACAGATGACCACTAGTCACTTAGTATCTTCTCATGTCCTTAGTATGCCTCCTTTCTCCTAAGATATTTTCATAAGACACCTAAGTCTTGTTCTTACACTCCCTTTTTCATTCCCTATATCCCTCATATTTTGTCTTGAGAAATATTTTTTGTTTACTAATCAGTGCCCTTCAAATTTCATTTATGAGTTATATTGTAAGACCGTGGATAAGACTCGGCCATCCTCACAAATTACCACATTTTTCCTTCCTATTATTGACATACTTGATTACCTAATTTTTATTTATTATTACACACCAATGGTGTTCTCTTTGTGAGTTTTAGTGTAAGACCATGGATAGAACCTGACATTCCTCACTAAATTTTTCAATACCCAAGTCATAATCTAAAATTACATGTGTCAAACATGAGATATGATTTGATTGATTATGAAGTTACATGTCATTGACATGCTTCATAGATTTACTTAGTATGTTTTATGCTTACTTAATTTCTCTTTCACCTTTTTATCTTCTTATTTTCTGATTCCATGTAAGAATACAACCATTTTTTTTTAATTTATCATACTTCCTAGCTTGATTAGTGTGATCAATTTAAGGTCAATATTTTTTATTTTATACTTCCTAGAATGATTTAGTATAATTCATTAGCTTAATTGATTTTTTTTATGCCATTTATGCTATTTTACATAACTTCCATTTTATTACATGTTGCCATACTTCTCACTGTGAATTAGTATGATTTTACTTATTTTTATTTGGTGAAAAAATATTTTACTTTGGTTTAAAAACAAAACCCTTTTTACCATCTTGTTTTACCATTTCTTGGTTCTTTATACTTCATAATTTTCCTATCATTACACATTTCCCAGATTGAAATAGTGTGTAGTACATTTTTTTGATTTATTATATGTTTTCAAGTCCTTTTTATCTATTTATTTTTAACCATGCATGTGTTTTTCATAATGCTAGAAAACAAACCACATCTCATATATTTCCTATAGCATATACAACAAAGCTAAATATGTGTGCTAGAAACAAATATATCCAAAGCATCCACAACCATAACCATAATAACAACATACATAATCAATAACAATATGTTATAATGAGTTTTGATACAACCATATACAATGCTCCAGCTCTATGGCTAGGTCCCATCTTGTCTATCCCATAGCCTAGCCACACTGCCTGTTAAGGCCTTGGTCTGACTCTTCTGAATAGTATAATGTAAGGAGGCCATCTAGGATATCAATCCCTCTACCTATCCCTATAGGTGTGCTACCACACCTATGACTCTATTAATTGGATTTGGATCTTTACCATCTGTCCCACTATGGCTAGATGAAAAACTCTCTCCTTAGCTAAGGCCTACCATGCCCACATCTCACCTACACCCATATTTATTGGTGGTTGCATCCTCTCTCTCTCTTTTCACTTGTATATATCTCTTTACCTCCCTAGCTAGTCTAAACCATCTCACCTGAGCTGGGGTAGATGATACGTTGGGATCCTCTAATGTAGTTGGATCATATGGTTGTAAAGTCTCATTTAGGATGTCATAAAGTGTTCCCCTCACTAAGGAACCTCATCTCTCCTCTACATCCTTAGCTATACCTACAAAATCACACCAAATGGATATTAGATCATTGTTATATCTCAGAATATCTATCTATTTCTAATTCCAAATAAAAACTTAAAGAAATAATTTAACCATCTTGTCTTACCTATCTATGTCTCGACTACTATGGTCTCATCATTTATGTGATTTATTACCACATTATCCCCATACACATGGCCTCTATTACCTCCTTTTTAGGTCACCTATTTAGCTCAAATCCCTTTATCATGTCTCATGTCTATCTTAGACTGAGCTTGCATGATCTCTCTATCATCCATCCCTCCTCGAGCTCCTTTGTTAGCTCATCAAGGATGACCTCAATCTCTAATATCTCCTACAATCTCCATCACCATCATGTCTTTGATGGTCACATCTCTTCCTACTATATAATTAGTAGTAATACATTTGGTATCTCTACCTCCACCTTCTTATCCTCCTACTCTACTCCCCATCATGCTTGACTAGTCCATGGTCACTCACAACATGGTCTAAGTGTTGATCTCATTATCTATAGTTTGAGTCATCTCTTCCCCAATGGCTCCCTCATATGTTGATCCCACTACTTGGGTATTAATATAAGTGCCCCTAGATGAGGTAGGCCCATCTATCTTGGCACTCATGCCACCATATGTGTCTCTCTCCACCATGTGTAGTGTCCAATAACCTATGTCTTCTCTATCATTGGTGCAACTATGTGCTATCTCACCCATGTATTTTTTATGTCTCATATGGATACCACATTATTTGTGTACATATCAATGATTATAGTGTTGGCATATGGGGCATATCCCATGCTACCAAGTCCTCCCTTCATCTCCATACTTGAGGTGACCTATCATCGAATACATGGGGCAACCCAACTGGTTGATACATAAGAAACCTCTCATATATCCAAGTTTTCAATAATATGATCAGTCCCATGGTCTTGTACCCTTTGACTAGAATCTCATATAGATCATATATGAGCTAGACCTAAGTGATAGATCCTAGAATATATAGAACTCACTCCTCTAGCATCAACCTGCTCAAGGCTACCATGAATAGTGGTACCTTGTCATCTAACGTCTGACATAGCACCCATTATTTCACAAGTCCTATCATATTTTTATATATATCTAGAATCTATGAGGTATATACATCATCCATACTAACTCTCCACCCTCCCAAAATCATCTCTAAGATTGTAGCCCACATGGTTAAGGCTCTCCTCTCCTCTATGCTATCTAGTATCCCTGTGGTCATTGGTGCTCCTACTATGGGTATATCAAGGATGGCATGGGAATCTTCTAGTGTTATGGCCACCTCTATCACATCCCCATCTAATTCCTATCTAAATGTGTTAGTTAGTTCTTCCCAGCAATCAAGGAACATGACTAATAGATCTGAACTCATGGGGATCTTGCACATATTAGTTGTGCCTCCTAGACCTATGGATACTAGTATAACCTTATCTCTATCTGATGATTACTTCAATAATGTTGGTCACCAAGCCACATCCACCAATCTCTATAACCTATATCATCTTTTCAACCAAGAAAAAATAAAGGATGTATCAGATCTTTCATGTCATGTATAGTCACAATACATTTTTTTACATTTTTACATCAAAAACAAGCCTAATTTCTTTCATTATTATTAATTTTTATTCATTTTACCCTATTTCTAGCCTACTATATCATTATTTCCCTCCTTTGGTCATTTTAACCATTCAATCCCTCTTTTGAATTATTACATGTTTTTTTATGCCTATTTTGGTTCTTTGGTCAAACTATTTTGACAAAAATTTCCTTATTTTTTCCTTAGTTGAATCCAAAATCTTAGCCAACCCTCTTATTTTCCCCTTCTTAATGGTGTATTATCATTTTGGACCTTTTGAGCTAGTTGGCAAACTATATTAGCTTGGTAGCTTGTAGAATGTACAAGGTCAACCCATACCTACTAGGTCAACGTTGTGGATTTTTCTTAAATTTAGCCTACTAGGTCGATTGGGTTGACATAGTTCATTTTACCTACCAACCCCTTGCATTTTCCTTAAAAGGTGTTTTTTTTTTATTTCTTCCTAATTCCTCTAAACCCAATTCCCTCTTTCTATTTTCTACCCCTATAATCTAATTTTGTCTCATTATAATATCTATAAATGTTTAAAATTCAAAATTATTGAAAATACACTTATTTCAATACAAAATTCAAAAAATAGTTTGAGATTCTCAGTTGCATACCTGTAGTGCACTCATTTCTATCTCTACCTATATTGAAAGGATTTGATTTAGATTTCTTTGAATATTGTGTATGGAAAACAAAAAAGGGTAAAGTTTCTCAAGTTTGGACCTATGAGGAAGGAGAATAAGTTGGATCTAGTTCATTTAGATGTATAGGGGTCAGATTAGGTATATTCTATTGGTGGGTCATCTTATTATGTCACTTTTATTGATGATGTAACTAGGAAAATTTGGGTGTATGGAATTAGGATAAAATTTGATGTGTTTAATACATTTAAAATATGGAGATCCTTGGTTGATAATGAAATAGGTCTCAAGTTAAAATGTCTTAAGTCAGATAATGGTGGGGAATATTATAGTAATGCATTTTTTTATTACTATTCAAGGAATAGAATTCATAGATAGAGGATGGTTTCAATAACTCCATAGCATAATGTAGTGTTAAAAAGGATGAACAAGACTATCATGGAGCATGTTAGGATCATGAGGTTGCATGTAGGACTACCTCTTCATTTTTGGGTAGAAGCAGTAAACATAGTTGTATATATTTGCTTTGGATGGATCCATACCTAAGGAAGCTTGGTCCAGTAAGAAGGTTGATTATTCATTTCTTATAATATTTTTTTGTGAATCCTTCATTCATATTTATAAGGATGATAGGACCAAGTTAGAGGTTATGTTCGAAAAATGCACCTTTATTGGTTATGGTGTGGATGACTTCAGTTTTTGAATTTGGAGTCTTAAGGACAAGAAAATATTTAGGTCTAAGGATGTTGTCTTTAATGAAAAGTCATGTATAAATAGTATTTATAGGATCAAAATTAATATTCTAGAAAAAAGTACATAGTACTAGAGGACATTGCAGATGATAAAATGTCCAAGCAACCAGTTCAGGCACCTATTCCACAAGAACCCCAGACTCTTGTGGTGAGAATGTCTTTTAGGGTAAAAAGGGAGCCTGAACATTTTTCTCCATCTATTAATTATTTAGTACTTACTGATAATGGAGAGCTAGAGTGATTTTAATCATCAATGTAGGTAAATGTCAAGAAGAAGTGGGAGCAAGATATGGATGAGGAACATTAGTCTCTCATAGAAAATTAGACTTGGGATATGGTAACCCCACTTGAAGTTAAGAGAGTATTGTAGAAAAAGTGGGTGTATAGAGTTAAATAAGATGATGGAGGAAAGAAAAGGTACAAGGCCCAATTCATGGTAAAGGGATTTTCACAAAAGAATGGAATTGATTTTGATGAGATTTTTTCCCCATTGGTAAAGATGACTTCTATTAAGACTATTCTTGGGATAGTGGCAGTAGAAGACTTACAATTACAAAAACTATATGTAAAGACTGCATTCCTTCATGATGATTTGAAGGAGGACTTGTATATGGATCAACCACATGGATATGAGGTATAGGGAAGAAGAACATGGTGTGAAAATTGAAGAAGAGCTTGTATGGCCTAAAACAAGCTCCACAACAGTAGTTTAATAAATTTGATAGTTTTATGATGGAATAGGGCTACTCTAGGTGTCATTCAGACCATTGTGTATATATCAAGAAATTTGATGATGGTGATTTCATTATCCTTTGTCTATATGTGGATGATATGTTGGTTGTAGGTAAGAACATGCAGGAAATAAAGGTACTCAAAGAATAACTTATTAATTCCTTTGTTATGAAGGATTTGGGAACAACAAAATAAATCCTTGGTATGATAATAACTCAAGATAGGAAGGAATGAAATCCAAATTTATCTTAGGAAGAGTACATCAAAAAGGTCTTGGAGAATTTTAGTATGCAGGATACTAAACTGGTTGGGACTCCTTTGGTAGGTCATTTCAAGTTATCAAAGGAATAGTGTCCCAAGATAGAGAAGGAGAGAATCTAGATGTCACATGTATCATACTCATCAATTTTTGGAAACTTGATGTATGCCATGGTGTGTACTAGGCTAGATATTGTCCATGCAATGGGAGCAGTAAGTAGGTACATGAGTGATCTAAGTAGAGAACACTAGAATGCAGTGAAATGGATCCTTTGGTATTTAAGAGGGACTATGGGGACAATTTTAAGCTATGGTTGATTAGACATCACTTTATGTGGTTATGTAGATTCAAACATAGATAGAGATTTAGATAGTAGGAGGAGTACAACAAGATATGTATTTATTGTAGGTGACACAGTAATGAGATGGATTTCATGACTACAAAAACTTATGGCTTTGTCAACCATGAGGCTAAGTGTGTTTCTGCCATAGAGGTAAATAAAGAAATGATTTGGTTACATCAACTATTTGAAGAGTTGGGGCACAAACAACATGAAGGGAAGCTATATAGTGATAGTCAGAGTGTTATATATCTATAAAATAACTCCACTTTCCACTCTAAGATGAAGCATATATAGTTAAGGTACCATTTTATTAGGAAAACTTTGGAGGAATAGAAGTTGAAGATGAAGAAGATTCATACCAGTCAAAATCTTGTAGACATGATGACCAAGGTGGTCATAAGGGAAAAACTAAAGCTATGTTCAGTTTTGGTTGGCCTTCATAGTTGATAGTGAAGGGTTGAGAATCTTGCTCAGATGAAATCAATCTCCAAGTGAGAGATTGTTGTGTTGTGGAGCCTATTTCTAAATTACAATGTATTTTCAAATATTGTACATTTTAAATGTATTGTACACTCTATATGTTTTTCTCGCCAGGGTTTGGGACTAGGTCAGGCCTTGAGTAGGGTTTTAGAGGTGGAAACCCTAGAAAAGTAGGGGTTTGGGGGTTGTAACCCTTGACAAATGGGGGTTCAGGGGTGGTATCCTCCAAAAAAAATTCTAGACCCCTTTTAATGGGAAACCATTTTGGGTTGATTCTGCCCATGGTTTTGGTACCCATTATTTTGAAATACCACTTTGTTGATGTATTATGTATTTATGGATATTTTTTACATAATACATCATGAGAACAAGGGTTTCAAAAGTAAGAACAGAGTGTGAATTTAGGGGTGAATTCAGGAGGGTTTGTTGAGTGTAGCTCCAAATAATATTTGTGCATTGTAATTATGAGAATACTAATCAGAGAGTGGTTTTTACTCTTGTGGTTTGAAATAAAATGCTTCTTTGTGGGTGTAGCCCACATTGGGTGAACCATGTTATACCTGGTCTTTTTATTGTGCATTTTATTTATGTTATTTTTGTATCTTTATTTATATTTATTATTGTGATTCTATGAGATTATTACGCATCATTTTTTGTATTTATTCCTAACTTTTGGTTCCTCCTTATGAGGACCTCCTTAATCATTACACACCTATATCTAAAAACCTTCTTATGGTCTATGATGAGTGGGATCCCATTGCGGATCTCACTAATATCCCATCACAGATTTTGTTCTTTGAGCTTATGAGGACTTCTCCCCATCATAGAAATCATCTTATGAAACTAATATTTGAGATGAATGTCCCTTTTCCTCCTTTAACAAGATGGGAGATAGCTTTATTAGGTTCCAAAGATAGTATATTATAGTAATGAGAAGAGATGTCTATCAATGTTGATGAGACTATAGACACTTCTCTTTCCTTAAAATTTCCTATAACTTCTATGATTCTCGATGAGATTTTACTTGGTGTGGATGATACTCCCTAACATCTAAATAGATGATATCCAAGTTAAGCATGCATTGATTAACAAGGGTTCTAGTATGTTTGTCTCTTTTCTTGATTTAATTAAGACACTTATATATTCATAATGTAATCTTATGCACGTAGCACATGCCAAGGATATAATAGAAGGCAATTGCCTACTCTAGGTTGTGTGTGGCTTCCCATTACCATCCTACCTGTCACCATTTATGTGAATTTGATTATCTTTAAATTCCCCCTTTCTTATAACATCTTGCATGGTAGGCCATGGACTCACTGCATGAGATCTATTGCTTCTTTCACCTACCAATGCATTAAATTCCCTCATAATGGATCCATTTATAGGATTCAAGGTGATATTAACCTTTAGAATTTTGAACAATTCCAAGATCATGGTGTCTTCAAGATTCCTACTCTTGAGCCTTTGCCAAGTGTTTCATCCTATGATTCACAACATCTCAACTTTCCCATTAACCCAACCCAAGGTTATGGTGGGCATCCTGAGCTCATTGGTAACATTCCGTCCAACCTCTCAGACTCTGATGATGATGAGCCTAATGAGATTAACTTAAATATCAAAAAAAATTATCTTTCACCTCATCTCATCTTGTAGCTTATTTCTTCCTTGTAGGCTCATTCTCACAAACCCCCTTATGATGACATTCTTGTAGTATTGACCAAAACTAGGCATTCTATTCACCATACTTCCTCAGATGATAAGGTCATCCTTAATTGTGTCATTGATATTCACACCCTAGATTTTTATGATGGTTATTCTTTATATGATCTATTGTTAAGTGGTCTTGTATAGGCTGATGATGCTAATATTTTCCATTATTATTCTTCTTTACTTGAGTCTTTTCAAAAATCTCATCATTTTCATTCACTTATAGTTCATAATTTTTGTATTTTTTCCCTTTATCGTAGGGTAGAGATGGCACTGACACCTCTAATATTTGAAAATCCATGTAGGACTATGCTCATGGATTTTTTTATGACCAAGCCTTACCATTTTACAAATTACCCTGACCCTCGTAGATGGTTTACCCTTGAGGTTAGTGCAACTCTCCTTAGACCTTCTATAGATCCCACTCCTCCCTTAGTAGATCTTGTTATAGTTTAGCCTCTTCCCATTCCTACTATAGTTAATCCTATTTTTGCTCCTATTATTTTTGATCCTACCCCTATTTCTAATGTTATTATTACTTTTGTTTAGCCTAGTTCCATTCCTTCTTCATCATTACCCTCCCTTGGTGATGATTTGCTATCTTTTCCTAAGATGGTTATTCTACCCACCAAATTGGTTGATGAGTGTTATCCAACTTATTATATTCCTATTATACCTCCTTCAATGAGTGTTTCTATTAAAACCACTCATAATCATATATGTTGCTTCTATGGGATAGATAATCATTCTGCCACCCATTGTCATAAGTTGTGGTAATATATTGATACCTTGTATCTTTCTTCCCCATAATCAAACAAATCCATACCTCACTCAAAGGTACTTCCTAAATATCTACCCAAATATAGTGAGGTATATTATCTATGGCATTTATATGGCACCCATCATACTGATCATTTTCACATCCTTCAATAACATCTTAAGGATCACCTTATAGATATTCTCAGACCTTCTACCACTCCTCTCATAGGTCATTCACTTAATAAGGTTCCTCCTTCTCCCATGGCTCCACATCTTATTATTCCATCACCTCTTGTGGTCCCTTCACCACCTTAAGTGCTTCCACCCATGACTCCCTTACCCATGGAGCTTCCCTCACCCATGGATCCTTCTCCACCAGTGATTCTTTCATATCCCATAGAGCCTACTCCCATGCATTCTCCTGAACATACCTTGCCTAATTTCCCTCCTCAACATGATCCTTTGAGCATTCCCACTTTTTCTATGGAGGAGATTAGAAGAGAAGTAATTTCCCAATATTCATTAAATATCCATCACCTCTTGTAGTCCCTTCTGTTGTGGTGTGGAGCTAAAAGCTTCAACTATTTGCAGACACTAGAAGGAAGGATGCTGAAGAACCAGAGCCACTGGCATTGGCAGTATGACCGACGTCGGTCAAGTGCAGTGGAGAAGGAGACCGGCGACGACAGGAAGTCGGCTGACATCGGCAGCACCAGACCAGCAGGGACCGGCATCGGTCACCTATGTATTTTCGAAACTGCTATTGACGAACAGTCAGTTAGTTGAACCGAGTGTTTGCATGCTAAGGGGCTAATTTAAGTCGCGAGCTATGTGTCTAATTTCAGTAGTTAGAGTTCTATTTTTTTAAGCATCAGATCTTATTTATAGACCCATAAGGCATGTATTTTAATTAATTCTAAGGCAAGTAAAAGCATTGAAGCAAGCAAGGTCAAGGAGATCTACAGGTGTAAGGTCAAGGAGATCAGCTGAAGCATTCAAGGAGGGATAGCAACTCAGGCTTTAGAGTTGTTGTGTTGAGCAAGAGAGAGAGGGAAGAAGGTCTTGAGGTGTGGCAAGCCTTTGAGGTGGAGGAAGAAGTGGCATCTTCCTTATTGTATTTTCTTCTAGTAGTATCTAATACAAAGAGTGTGTATTGTCTCTCAAATTCTTTGTTGTCTCATGTTTCTAGCTACTTTATCATTCTGGTATAATTCCGTGTTTAATTGCATATAAGATAGTAATTAATTGTGCACTAATTGGTAGAGCTACAGATCCCCTGAAAAGTGGTATCAGAGCTACGGTTTGCAGGAAGCAGGGTATTATTTTTTATTACAGGTCATTCACAGGGTTTTCTGATTGAGTGGGAGTTCAGCAATGGCAGGAGAAAGTAAGCTACGAATAGAGAAGTTTAACGACAAGAATTATCAACACTGGAGGATGCATATTGAGGACTATCTGTATCAAAAGGATTTGTACTTACTATTGGGTGGGGTTGCATGCAAGCCCACAGATATGAAGGATGAAGAATGGAACGTTCTTGATCAGAAGGCTCTCGGTTCCATAAGGTTGAGCCTTGCATCATCTGTGATTTCCAGCTTATCACAATGTAAGACAACGGAAGAGTTGATAAAGTCCTTGGCAAATTTATATGAAAAGCCCTCAGCTTCTAACAAGGTATACCTTATGAAGCAGCTATTTACTTTGCAAATGCAGGAAGGTGGATCGGTACATACTCATCTCAGTGATTTCCATGGTTTGGTAAACCAACTAGCTTCAGTCAATAATGTTTTTGATGATGAGGTAAAGGCTCTCTTGATTTTGTGTTCTTTGCCTGAAAGTTGGGACGGTATGGTTATGGCAGTAAGTAATTCTGCATCTGCTTCTAAAATCTTAAAAGTTGATGATGTTGTGAGTGTGATCTTGAATGAGGAAATACGCAAGAAAAGCACAGGTGAATCATCAGGGAATGCTCTAAGTGCAGAAAGCAGGGAAAGGCAAAGGGAGAAGGTTGAGCAAGGGAAATCAAGGTCGGGAAGGAGATCCGAGTCCAAAGGTATTACCTGCTGGTTTTGTGGAAAGAAAGGACATACAAAGAAGGAGTGTTGGTTGAGAGATAAATAGAATCAACATGCAGGTATGGGAGAAGCAAAGGATGTAAATATTGTGATGCAGGATGCTCTCATACTTTCTTCAGATAGTCAGGTAGGATCATGGATTTTAGATTCTGGTTCATCTTTTCATGCATCCCCAAACAGAGATTTGTTTTACGAGTATGAACAAGGAAACTTTGGAGTTCTTTATTTAGGGGATGGTACGCCTTGTCAGATAGTTGGCAAAGGGAAAGTGCAGCTGAGATTGCAGATTGACAACACGTGGGTGTTGAAAGAGGTCATGCATGTTCCGATTCTGAAGTAGAGACTGATTTCTATAGGAAGGTTGGGAGATGAGGGATGCACAATAACCCTCACAGCGGATTCTTGGAAGGTTACCAAGGGAGCACTTGTTCTAGCAAGAGGTAAGAAAGTAGATACTCTTTATCTATCTACTTGTATTACTGATTCCACTTCTGGTTTAGATTCAAAGATGTGGCCTAATTGGCTTGGTCACAAGAATAGGAAGGGAATGGAAGTTCTTGATTCAAAAGGTATGTGCACAGATATAGTTCATTGCAGAAAGAGGAAATTTGATGCCTTTGATAGGAACAAAGAAGCCTTGGTGTTTATGGAGGAGATGAAGGACAAAGATCAGTCATAGGGGCTGAATAAGTCTGAGCAAGGCAGCATGGACAGAGGTTTGATCCAAGAAGAGCTCGCGGATGAAAATTTCATCACTTACAGGAACACACAGACACTGATGTCGGTAGCTTGGCACCGACGTCAGTCATCCAGATACCGACATCGGTCATGTGCAGACCAGCAGGGTCAGTAGGTCAGACAGGAGAAGTCTGATGTTGGTCATAAGGACTGATGTCAGTAGGAGGGACACCGGCGTTGGCCAGGGAAATGACGTCGGCAGTCAGGGTCAGTGCAGGGAACCGACATCGGTCGGGAGCAGACTGGGAGATGGCATAGATCGGTCACTAGAACGGATGTTGGGTGAATTAATAGGTCTCAAACACCCATGTGGAGGTTAGGAAAGGTATGTGAACCTCATATTCGTTGTTCACCTTCTTTATATTGCTTACTGATAGTCATGAACTAGGAAGATGGAAGAAGCAATGCAGGTAGAATCCAGAAATAGTGGGAGCTTGGCATGGATGAGGAGTGTGAGTCCTTGGAGAACAAAACAGGTATTTGTTGGTAGTGTTGTCAGCTGGAAGAAAGCACTGGATAGAGGGATGGATTCCCGTTTTAGAGAAGAGAGTGGATGGATACATGAGATAGAAGGCTATGGTATATGGTCTTGATTATGCTGCAGAACAATGGAGGTTTGACCATTGTATTTTATCTTTACCAGGTTGGATAATATTAGCTACATTATCTTGTTACTGTATTGTGTTACTTGTTGCAGGGTCTCATATACAGGGAGTTTTCTGAGCTAAGGGTAGAGTTGGTTCAGAAGTATGTCATGGAGAATTTGGGAGCAGCAAAATTCTTGTGGCATAAGATACAGGGATTACATCACAGGTTTGCGTGGTGATTGGTCTTCAAGAGTGACATTGAAGAGGGATACAGAGCCTAAGGAACAAAATAGATGGTGTACAGGTACAGGTACAAGTTGCAGCTATTTATCTCCAAGTGGGAGATTGTTGTGGTGTGGAGTTAAAAGCTTCAACTGTTTGCAGACACTAGAAGGAAGGATGCTGAAGAACTAGAGCCACTGGCGTCGGCAGTATGACCGACGTCGGTCAAGTGCAGTGGAGAAGGAGACCGGAAACGGCAGGAAGTCGGCCGACGTCGGTAGCACCAAACTAGTAGGGACCGACGTCAGTCACCTGTGTATTTTCGAAATTGCTGTTGATGAACAGTCAGTTAGTTGAATCGAGTGTTTGCATGCTAAGGGGCTAATTTAAGTCGCGAGCTATGTGTCTAATTTTAGTAGTTAGAGTTCTATTTTTGTAAGCATGGGATCTTATTTATAGACCCATAAGGCATGTATTGTAATTGATTCTAAGGCAAGTAAAAGCATTGAAGCAAGCAAGGTCAAGGAGATCTACAGGTGTAAGGTCAAAGAGATCAGCTGAAGCATTCAAGGAGGGATAGCAACTCAGGATTTAGAGTTGTTGTGTTGAGCAAGAGAGAGAGGGAAGAAGGTCTTGAGGTGTGGCAAGCCTTTGAGGTGGAGGAAGAAGTGGCATCTTCCTTATTGTATTTTCTTCTAGTAGTATCTAATACAAAGAGTGTGTATTGTCTCTCAAATTCTTTGGTGTCTCATGTTTCTAGCTACTTTATCATTCTGGTATAATTCCGTGTTTAATTGCATATAAGATAGTAATCAATTGTGCACTAATTGGTAGAGCTACAGATCCCCTGACACCTTCACCACCTTAAGTGCTTCCACCCATGATTCCCTTACCCATGGACCTTCCCTCACCCATGGATCCTTCTCCACCAGCAATTCTTTCATATCCCATAGAGCCTACTCCCATGCATTCTCCTGAGCATCCCTTGCCTAATTTCCCTCCTCAACATGATCCTTTGAGCATTCCCACTTTTTCTATGGAAGAGATTAGAAGAGAAGTACTTGCCCAATATTCATTAAATATCGATGAAACATTAGAAGTAGTTCATCCCCAGCTTCATAAAGATTTATCTGATGTCTTGGATAATGTGTGTGGATATATTTATCAATATTTATGAGTATTACATGGTGATTTCAAATTTTCATTTGGGTTGGACATGTGATCCAATCTTATCTTTATCTATCTATTATATCATTTGACACTGTGTTAAACTTTTCCTTATCATATTTGGTAATCTTACTTGCACTATATCTTGCTTATCTTATCATTTATATTTCACATATTATTGTCTTTATTTATCATTTTATTTAGCTCTATTTCTTGGTTTTTTCTCAAAACTCTTTTCTTTCCTCTTCATGATTGTTTGTTTTCTTATCTTCATTTTTCATAGTTAATTATCATTGTGACTTGGTTATACAAACCCTATTAATTTTTGTCATTGTTTCCCTTTTACCATGTGATCAATTAGAAAACAATCCTATTCATTACTATCTCCATACACCAGTCTAAGTTTTGGATCTCCTTTTCCCTTCTTCCTTTTTTTGCAAACTAAGCATATACACGATTGAGACTTGAAATCACATACTAGTTCATTTTCAAGCCTAAGTATCCTAGTCAATTTTTGTCTTTGGTTACTTAGATTCCTTTAGCCTTAGTGTAAATCTCATTCATGTGTATCACTAAATCTCTCATGATTGGTAATTCCAAATCTGTATGGAGGAGGAATCTTAAAAATCCATAAAAATTTAAAAGCCAAATCATTTAAACAAAAGGAAAAATTATTCTTAGAATTATAATCACACTAAAAGATGTGATTCAAATCACATCTCCTTCTAGTTGAATCTCAAACTCAAAATTTGGCCTCACGATAGAGCCAAGGTCTTTTGGGGTGTGGTAGGCTAGTAGATTAGAAGAAGAGAATAAAAATATATTTTTAGTGCTACTTACTTTCTCATGCAAACACCCAAACTTCACAGTAGACCGATGACTCTATAAAGGGTCCTTAAAAATTGGGAACATGTCACGGGAAGGTAGGTCCATTTTATTTTTATTGTACCAATCTATCTTCATGAGTTGATCTTATTAGCACACATATTTTCCTACAAATATTTGTGTCTATAGTGAATAGGTTTCCTTTGTATAGAGATGACCACTAGTCACTTAGTATATTCTCATGTCCTTAGTATGCCTCATATCTCCCAAGGTATTTTCAAAAGACACCTAAGTCTTGATTATTACACTCCCTTATTCATTCCCTATATCCCTCATATTGTTTCTTGAGAAATATTTTTTGTCTACTGATCAATCCCCTTGGGATTTCATTTGTGAGTTACATTATAAGACCGTGGATAAGACCCGACCATCCTCACAAATTACCATATGTTTCCTTCCTATTACAGACATCCTTGATTACCTAATTTTCCTTGATTATTCCACCCCAATGGTGTTCTATTTGTGATTTGTAGTGTTAGACCATGGATAGGACCCAACATTCCTCACAAAATTTTCCAATACTTAAGGCACAATCTAAAATTACATGTGTCAAATATGAAATACAATTTGATTGATTATGAAGTTACATGTCATTGACATGCTTCCTAGATTAATTTAGTATGTTTTATGCTTACTTTATTTCTCTTTCACCTTTTTATCTTCTTATTTCTGAGTCCATGTAAGAATACAACCATTTTTTTTAATTTTTCATACTTCCTAGCTTGATTAGTGTGATCAATTTAAGTCCAATATTTTGTCAATTTTGTTTTTCTTTTATACTTCCTAAAATGATTTAGTATAATTGATTAACTTTATTTTTTTTTTTAATACCATTTGTGCTCTTTTACATACCTTCCATTTTATTAAATTATTTTCATACTTCTCACTGTGAATTAGTATGATTTTACCTATTTTTATTTGGTGCAAAAATCTTACTTTGGTTTTAAAAAAACCCTTTTTACCATCTTGTTTTACCATTTCTTGGTTCTTTATACTTCATAATTTTCCTTTCATTACACATTTCCCAGCTTGAAATAGTGTGTAGTACATTTTGTTAATTGATTATATGTTTTCAAGTCCTTTTTACCTATTTCTTTTTAACCATGCATGTGTTTTGCATAATGATGAAAATAAACCACATCTCATATATTTCCTATAGCATATACAACAAAGCTAAATACATGTTCTATAAATAAATATATCCAATGCATCCACAATCTTAACCATAATGAACAACCAAAATAACCGATAATGACAACATACATAATCAATAACAATATGCTAAAATGATATATATATATATATATATATATATATATATATATATATATATATATATATATATATATATATATGTATGTATGTATGTATGTATATGTATAATGTGTTTTGATACAACCATATACAATGCTCCATCTCTATGGCTAGGTCCCATCTTATCTATCATATGGCCTAGCCACACTGCCTACTAAGGCCTCGGTCTAACTCCTTTGAATAGTATACTGTAAGGAGGACATCTAGGATCTCAATCCCTCTACCTATCCCTATAGGTTTGCTACCACACCTGTGACTCTATCAATTGGGTTTGGATCTCTACCATCTATGCCACTATGGCTAGATGCAAAACTCTCTCCTTAGCTAAGGCCTACCATGCCCACATCTCACCTACACCCATATCTATTGGTGGTTGCATCCTCTCTCTTTACACTTGTATCTATCTCTTTACCTCCCTAGCTAGTCTAAACCATCTCACCTCAGCTAGGGTAGATGGTACACTAAGATCCTCCAATGTAGTTGGATCATATGGTTGTAGAGTCTCATTTAAGATGTCATAGAGTATTCCCCTCACCAAGGACCCCTATCTCTCCTCTACATCCTTAGCTACACCTACAAAATTACACTAGATGGATATTAGATCACTGGTATATCTCAAAATATCTATCTATTTCTACTTCCAAATAAAAACTTAAAGCAATAATTCAACCATCTTTTCTTACCTATCTGTGTCTCGACTACTATGATGTCATCATCTATGTGATTGCCTATCACATTCTCCCCATCTACATGGCTTATATTACCTCCTTTTTAGGTTACCTACTTATCTCAAATCCCTCTATCATGTCTCATGTCTATCTCAGCCTGAGCTTGTATGATCTCTCTATCATACATCCCTCCTCTAGCTTCTTTGTTAGCTCATCAAGGATGACCTCAATCTCTAATATCTCATACAACCTCAATCACCATCATGTCCTTAGTAGTCACATCTCTTCCTAATATAGAACTAGTAGTAGCACATTTGGTATCTCTACCTCCACCTTCTTATCCTCATACTCTACTCCCCATCATGTTTCACGAGTCCATGGTCACTCACAACATGGTCTGAGTGTCGATCTGACTATCTATGGTTTGTGTCATCTCCTCCCCCATGGCTCCCTCACATGTTGATCCCACTACTTGGGCATCAATATTAGTGTCCTTAGATTTGGTAGGCCCATCTATCTTGGCACCTATGCCATAAGATGTGTCTCTCTCCACCATATGTAGTGTCCAATAACCTATGTCTTCTCTATCATTGGTGAAACTATGTGCTAGCTCACTCAAGTATTTTTTATGTCTCCATATGGCTAGCACATTATGTCTATACATCTCACTTACTATAGTGTTAGATTATGAGGCATAGGCCATGCTACCTAGTCCTCCTTTCATCTCCATACCTGAGGTGACCTATCATCAAATACATGGGGTAACCCAACTAGTTTAGACATAAAAAACCTCTTATATATCCAAGTTTTTATCAATATGATCAATCCCATGGGCTTGTACCCTCTAACTAGTAGCTCATATAGATCATATATGAGATAGACTTAGGTGATAGATCATAGAACCTATAGAACTCACTCCTCTAGCATCAACCTACTCAAGGCTACCATGAATAGTGGTACCTTGTCATCTAACTTATGACATAGCACCCATTGTGTCACAAGTCATGTCATAGTTTTATATATATCTAAAATATATGAGGTATATACATCATCCATACTAACTCTCCACCCTCCCAAAATCATCTCTAAGCTTGTAGCCAACATGGTTAAGTCTCTCCTCTCCTCTATGATATCTTGTATCCCTGTGGTCATTGGTGCTCCTATTATGGGTATCTCAAAGATGGCATGGACATATTCTAGTGTGATTTCCACCTCTATCACATCCCCATCTAATTCCCATATGAAGGTATTAGTTAATTATTCCTAACAATCAAAGAACATGACTAATTGATTAGAACTCATGGGGATCTTGCACATATTACTTATGCCTCCTAGACCTATGGATACTAGTATAACCCTATCTCTATTTGATAATCACTTTAATAATGTTGGTCACCAGGCCACATCCACCAATATCTAGAACCTTTATCATCTTTGTAACCAAGAAACAATAAAGGATTTATCAGATCTTTCATGTCATGTATAGTCACAATACATTTTTTTTACATTTTTACATCAAAAATAAGCCTAATATTTTTCATTCTTATTCCATTTACCCTTTTTATAGCCTACTCAGTCCTTATTTCCATCCTTGGTCATTTTGAACCATTCAATCCCTTTTTTTAATTATTACATGCTTTTCTATGCTTATTTTGGTTCTTTGGTCAAACTATTTTGACCAAAATTTCCTTATTTTTTCCTTAGTTGACTCCAAAATCTTATCCAACCCTCTTATTTTCCCCTTCTTAATGGTGTGTTATCATTTTGGACCTTTTGAGCTAGTTGGTAAACTATATTAGCTTGGTAGCTTGTAGAATGTATAGGGTCAACCCATACCTACTAGGTCAGCACTGTGGATTTTGCTTAAATTTAGCCTACTGGGTTGATTGGGTCAACCTAGTTCATTTTACCTACCAACCCCTTGCATTTTCCTTAAAAAGTGCATTTTTTAACTTTATTCCTAATTCCTCTAAACCTATTTCCCTATTTCTATTTTCTACCCCTAGAATCTAATTTTGTCTCATTCTAAAATCTAGAAATGCTTAAAATTCAAAATTACTAAAAATACACTTATTTCAATACAATTTTCAAAAATTGGTTTGAGATTCTCAGTTGCATACATGCAGTGCACTCATTTCTATCTCTAGAGCCTCTCCTTATCTACCCTATCATCTCCTCACCATCTTAGATAATTCGATCTCTAGAGCTCTTTTTTATCTCTTTCACAAGTCAAAATAACAAATTACTTATCTTTTCCTCTCTTTAAAAACACTTTTTAAAATTCAAATTCTTCAATTATTGCCCTGTAGATTCCTTCTTTAATCTATATCTTTGTATTTACTCATGCATTTTTAAAACCATAAAATGCATTGGATTTGTGATGATGCATAGATTATTTTCCACTATCATATGCCTATTTTCTAAATATTTCAATTTTTGGCTATTTTTTACACTAACTTCTATAGGTTCACCTAATGTTCTTCACATTGGATGCCTTCACATCTCTTGCAGTCTACGTATTTAACTAAATCACTAAGGTAAGTAAAGGTATGTGTTTTTCAATTATGTCCTTTATTTTATCTTATTTATTTCTTACTGCCCTTTACTTAGCATCAGTGTTGTGTGTTATCTTGTTTTATTTCCTAAAGCACCATCCCATGTTTCACTCGCATGACATGTGATGAGCTTTGAGTGGAGCATATGTATACACATAATATTTTCAAACTTTTATTGATTACTAACACTTTGTATCTTGTAGGAACCTATCGAGTTTGAATATCTCTAAGTGCATGCCTTAAGGGGTGCATTGAGAAAGGGGTAAGCAAACCATCAGTGCTTCATAAGATTGGTGTCCCTTTTACCACTTTCCATCTACACACTCATCTCCTAAAACCATTAACCCTAACCTTATTCTTCTTAACCTTACCTATTCTAGGCATTTTCCTCTTTCCATCCTCCTTTTCTTTCCTTAATTCCCTTTTGGATTGTCAATTGTATTAGGTCAACCATGGCCAACCCTGTACATTTTAGGGTATTTTTACTTTTTGGGTTTGTTAGCCTTTCAGCTGACCTAGCTTAAACCTAGTGAATTATTCCTAAAAACATATAGGGTCAACCATGGATGACCCTATATAACCAATTTTTTTAGAGGATTTAGGTCACTATCCACCTATAAATACAATTTATTTCCAACCATTTGTAGAGAAGAGAAGCAAAGAAGAATAAGTGTGAATGAACATCTGCTTATTGACCATTCTACTTGAGGAATAAATCTTAGGGTTACATACTTTATTTGGATATATGGATCTTGTCTTTTGGATAAGCCTTTTGGATGCATAGATATGTTGTGTATCTTAGAGTTGATTTATCTTTGTTATCCTTACATACCACAACAATATCTTGTGAAGCCCCATAACCAAGAAAGAAATTGAGGCTCGGTGGGTTCATCTTCAAGGTAAGTATTCCTAACTTTATTTCTCCTTTATAAGAGTAGATAGATAATGTAGATGTGTTTCTCTCTTCCTTGCATTAGGATTTTATATATATATTGATGTGAGTATATGTATTTTATGCATGTTTAGTTTATTTTTTTGTTTTTTTTCTAACCCCCACTTTGTGTCACAAGCTTTGGTGAGAACTAGATTATATTTACTTTCTGGTTTATTATCATACGTGAAATATCAAACCTTAGGACTGTTTTAGGGTTATTACATGATTATGTTAAATTGTAGGATTTGGAACCCTACCTTACATGGTGTATTGTGTAAAGTGATCCCCTAATCAGGTCTAGAGGATCCTCATATTGGTCATGCTCCCACTTAGCAACTGTATTCCCAATCAAAATTGTAGGTATGCTCTATCTTCTTTGAGCTAGGATTAATTTATAGACATGATATATTTCTAATTGCATAAAAAGGGAAACCCATGTGAGCATGTCCAAGAGTTATTTATGGCATGCCACGATGTATAATAGAGTGAGATATACCTACTCAGACTATTCCCTTGAAGTCTTAGAGGTCCTACCCTAGAATGGTTCATACAGTCACCAAAGGGATCTATAACATTATTCTAGGACCTGATAGAAAAATTTATGCAGCATTTCTTTTATAATGTGGAGCACAAAATAACTGCATTAGATTTATATGAAACCAAAAAAAATTGGGGAAAGTCTAGCATCACTCTTGTAATGATGGCATGGTCTTGAAAGTCACTTCCCTTGCTTGATTTCTCAGGGAGAGTTAACCAACATATTTATCAATAATTTTAATTCAAAATTGGGCCACCAATTTAAGCTCCATTGTGTCTCTACTTTTGAGTAGATTATAGAGAAAGGGATTTATATTTAAAATGACCTTAATGAAAAAGGGATAATTAAAATGTATTCCCATAATAATTACCATCTAATTAGTACCCCTTCTAAAAAACCTAAGTTATTCAATATATATAAAAATGTTGTTGGGGATGGGGTTACTGACTCTAAACATGTACAAACAATTTAGGGATCTATCTCATTACCAATATCTCAAGACACATACAATGTTTCTATACTGAGATGCAGGTCTATGGTTGCTGCTAGAAAAATGACACTACACAAAATTGGGTAAACTGATAAAGGATGTTTAAAAAAATTAATAGTTTTAAAGATGATAACCTTACTAGATATTAAGCCCCTTTTTGAAAATAAACCTTGCCCCAATTGGTTTAATCAAAATGAATTTTGTCATTACCATCAAATATAAGGGTATAATACTAAGCGATGTAGGTAGTTGAAGAACCTAATTCAATATTTGATTGAAAAGGGGGAAATAGAGATAGAAGCCATATAAATATAGTATTTCAATAATCAATAACTAGGAATTTACCAAGACCATTTTTGAAGCATTATTAAAAGCAGAAGGGTGCAATATGATACCAAGACCAAAATTTACCCAAACATGTTTGTTACCATCAGGTCCCTTATCCCTATACTAATCATGTAGCCACAATCAAAATTAGGGCCAAACTACTAGAAGAAACCCAAGACCAAAAACATCCTATACTCAAAATCAAAGGAGCATCCTCTAATTTTTACATCACCGCTCGATGAGGCAAAATTGTTGAGTATTGTCATTGATGTCATAGGTGTATCTTGGAAAGGTGGATGACAAAGGTGACTAAGCCTAGTTAGCAGTGTGTGATGAAGAAAGATGCATTGAGAGAGTGTTGTTATGATAAAGTGATGTCATGACAGAAATATAAAGAGATAATTTGAAGGAAACTAATGTGTTCAGGTTACATGAAGGTACAGGTCATTGATGTCAAAGTGCATAAGAAACCTAGTCATGACATAAAGAGGTATGTTTGTGAAAAATAGATGAATATAAGATTTTGAATATTGTTTGTAATTTTTTGAGAATGAGATCAAGGCATTGAAGCACTCATAAAATTTTTAGGGTGAACTTATAGAGGTAGGACCTTCAGACTAAGCCTACACCTAGACCTCTCTTAGACCTACCTAGCCTAATGAGGTATAAATATCACATTTAAAGGAAATTATGCATATGTAATCATGTTGTCATGTCCCCTTTTTCGTGGACATTGACAGGCATGATGGTTAGTCTATTTTATGACCTTCGTAGGCTAATAGGATGGATAGAGGGTCATAATGGAGCTTGGCTTGACTTTGATTCGCAGAATTTCTACATTTGGTTTTCATTCAGGGTATTTCAGATGCATTGGGCCTGAGCTCCTACTTTTTAGGGATATTTGATATGTAGTGGAGCACCTTTATTTTGGTATGGTCATGTGAGGAATCACTCCCTGATTCACCTGCTTCGATCGGTTTGAGGATCCGACATATATTGAGGGAGATATTAATATTTGATTGATTTAATCAAATATTAATTATTTGGTCTCATTAATAATTAATTAATTAATTATTAATTATTTGCTCTAATTTTAAATTAGAAACCCTAATGCTAATTTAAGAAAAAAACCCTAATTAGGGCAAGCATATCTTTTGAGGGTATAAGGGTTTCGCATGGAGGCCATTATTGATTATGCATAGATTATTGATTATTGATTTGAAGAAATTCTTCTGTGAAGACTGAGCCAAGGGTTCCAGGATTCTATTGCAGTGGAGAACGTTCCCTCTTCATTGTGTGTGATTTAGAGGTTGTGAGATATCAGCTGATTTATTGCCAAATTGAGAGATAGCTTCATCCAGAAGTTATCACAGAGATATAGATCTGAGAGATAGCTTCATCCAGAAGTTATCATAGAGTTCCAGGGTTGAGAGATAACTTCACTCAGAAGTTATCACAGTATTATAGGTATTTATTTTTAGTTTTGATTCAATAAATTATACAGATAGAAATATTCTGTATTAGAATAGTATATCTTCAGAATCAGGGTGTTCAGCAATCAGGGGTCAAGAACAGACAGGTTGGCGGCCGTACTAAATCCGTACAGTCCGTTCAGATCAGCTCAGGCACCGACCTCGGCGGACAGAGGGCTACAGAGACCGACATCAGTCGACTGAAGACTGACGTCGGCAAAAATCCGACCGACAGGGACCGATGTCGGTGATATATCGACCGACGACGGCGTCTGTGTGTCGACAGAGAAAGGCCGAGACCTTCCAGAATTCAATTTTCACTTCCAGTTTTGATAAGCCAGGGTTTTTAAGACTGTATTTCATATTTATATGCATGAGAAAGGACTACAATTGTAATAGTTTAAAAGGACAAGTGATAAGATTTGTAATTTGCTATTCAGAGACTATATTATTGTGATCATTCTGAATTTATTCAACAGAAGTTATATCTTTGTTCAGAGTTTTTTTGTGTTGCTATATTTCCTATTTGGAGGGGATATCACAGTGGTATCAGAGCTTTTGTCTTTGGTATCAGAGTTTTGTGTCTTTCATATATCCTTATTAGAAGGGACATTACAGTGGTATCAGAGCTAAATTCTTGCCATCCTGTTGGGCACATCAGAGCTAATGTCTTGCCATCCTGTTGGGTAGTTTGGGTAGATTGAATCAGCAAAGTATCATGATGCCTTCATATACTCAGAAATAGTGGGACAATGATATGAAGAAGCTGGAACATAGTTTGAAGCAGTTGGAAGCAACTCAGAGGAGGATGAATGAAATTCTTTCATATCCTACATCCAAAAACAAACCCGCACGGTATAGGACAGCGAATGATGAGTGGGACTTATTACCTCCTCATGTTCAAGAGAGGATAACCTTTGATCATTTTGTCAAGCTGAGGAGAGAGCACTACAGATCACTTAGACGAGAGAGTAGCATGTCCCATAATTATTATGAATATGAGATAGGATATAGTGAAGATGAGGATGAGTTAGATGCTTGCACTCAGAGTGTAGAGGTGTGCTCAGATGTTAGTACACTGAGGGTTGATGATCTCTCAACTATGGCAGAGATTGTAGCAGAGTCCCAGGATCCTATTATTGCAGATGATACTCAGGAGAATGCAGTGGACAATTTTGAGGACTTAGTTTCACTAGTTGTTTCTTTTCGTATGGAAGAGTTAGACAGTGATGCTATAGTTGTTGATACTCCGTCTATTGATATGAGCTTTGGAGTTGATTTACAGAGTATGGATGATCATTTGTATATTGAGGTGGTTGGTGATGAGTACATTCTTGTAGTTGTTGTTGAGGAGCATATTGCTGATGCTGATACACACGTTCAGGATTTGAGAGTACCTGATTCTGATGAGCTTGAGATACCAGTGGAGTCAAATCTCCAGATTGATTATTCTTACACGGATGACAGTGTGGTACAGTTAGTTGTGCCACCTTTACAGAGAGATCAGTTGGGGTGTGTGGGGGAGTATGTTGATGCTTCCACATATAATTTCTACTGCACTGAACCATTCATGGAGTATTTGCTGGATAGTGCAGGTGTTCGTCTGGACTCACATAAGACGACAGAAGGTGTTCTTGTCTGAGGTTCTAGTGCTATTAGCAGATTGGGTGAGGAGATTTTACGAACCCTTTCTACTATATTACCTTACAGGGATGTTGAGGTGATTTTTGTTGAGCCGAGATTGGAGCCATCCATTGAGTCCCAGTTTGGCAATAGTGTGCCAGTAGCAGAGTTTGGGGGTTCTTACCAGCATCATATGGTGAGGTATGCTCCTTATTTTTCTTTGCATCTAGAGATTAGTTTTGGTGTCAGTGACTCAGGTACCAATGATTGTCATATCCACGGTCCAGTTGGGTGTGAGTATCAGTTAGATAGGGACTTGAATTTTGACAGGCTTGATATTTTAGTTGGCTTGAGTCCCTCAGAGTGGTTTCTTCTACCGACATCTACAGTTGGTCTTCAGATAGTTGTTTGTGTGTCGAGTGCAGTTTTTCAGTTGCTGATTTTGATACTGTTGATGCTATTGATGTTGATGATTCATTCACATGGGTTGATTGGTGACATGATGGATGTTACACAATTTTTTCCTTGGGATCCAGGTGGATCGAGTAGTTCATTGTTCTGAGATTTCTTGGGGACAAGCAATTTTCGGAGGGGCGGATTGTCATGTCCCCTTTTTCATGGACATTGACAGTCTTGATGATTAGCCTATTATACGACCTTCGTAGGCTAATAGGATGGATAGAGGGTCATAATGGAGCTTGGATTGACTTTGATTCACAGAATTTCTACATTTGGTCTTCATTCAGGGTATTTCAGATGCATTGGGCCTGAGCTCCTACTTTTTAGGGATATTTGATATGCAGTGGAGCACCTTTATTTTGGTATGGTCATGTGCGGAATCACTCCCTGATTCACCTGCTTCGATTGGTTTGAGGATCCGACGTATATTGAGGGAGATATTAATATTTGATTGATTTAATCAAATATTAATTATTTGGTCTCATTAATAATTAATTATTAATTATTAATTATTAATTATTTGGTCTAATTTTAAATTAGAAACCCTAATGCTAATTTAAGAAAACCCTAATTAGGGCAAGCATATCTTTTGAGGGTATAAGGGTTTCACATGGAGGCCATTATTGATTATGCATGTATGAATTGATTATTGAAATTGGAGAAATTCTTCTGTGAAGACTGAGCCAAGGGTTCCAGGATTCCATTTGCAGTGGAGAACGTCAACTCTTCATTGTGTGCGATTCAGAGGTTGTGAAAGATCAGCCGATCTATTGCCAAATTGAGAGATAGCTTCATCCAGAAGTTATCACAGAGGTACAGATTTGAGAGATAGCTTCATCCAAAAGTTATCACAGAATTCCAGGGTTGAGAGATAACTTCACTCAGAAGTTATCACAGTATTACAGGTATTTATTTTATTAGTTTTGATTCAATAAATTATACAGATAGAAATATTCTGTATTAGAATAGTATATCTTCAGATCAGGGTGTTCAACAATCAGGGGTTAAGAACAGACAGGTTGGCGGCCGTACTAAATCCATACAGGTCTGTTCAGATTAGCTCAGGCACCGACCTCGACAGACAGAGGGCTACAGTGACCGACATCGGTCTATTGAAGACCAACGTCGGCAAAAATCTGATCGACAGGGACCGACGTCGGTGATATATCAACCGATGACGGTGTCTATGTGTCGACACAGAAAGGCCGAGACCTTCCAGAATCCAGTTTTCACTTCCAGTTTTGCTAAGCCAGAGTTTTTAAGACTATATTTCATTTTTTATATGCATAAGGAAGGACTACAATTGTAATAGTTTAGAAGGACATCTTTTGTAATCATCTGAATGAATGATAAGATCTGTAATTTGTTTATGCATACTTGAATCTATTCTGCAAATTGTATCTGTGATCAGAGCTTTATGAGTTTATATATTCCCTGTTTGAAGAGGACATCACAGTGGTATCAGAGCTTTTGTCTTTGGTATCAGAGTTTTGTGTCTTTCATATATCCTTATTAGAAGGGACATTACAAAGGTAATATGTGTTATTCTAGGCATGTTCACAAATCTTTAGGTCATGATATGAAGGAAATTACATGAAACATTATTTTAAGCCTTCTCGAGTTCTTAGAATGAGGTCTCAAAACACAAGAAGCACTTTAAAAGATTTGTTTGGCATGTTTAACATATGAATGATAAATTGAGATATTAAGGAGAGATGGGGAAAGGTCTTAGATAATATCTCTAAGCATTGGTTTTGGATTTAAGGTTAATCATTTATGAACAATCATTAACACCAAAACCTGTGTTAAACCTCCCTAAAACCCTAATAAGGAACTGATGTGAAATATATTGTTCAAATAAGATCATAATGGATTAAAATTATTATAAAATGTGTTTTATCATTAGTAAACTCTCCCAAGTACCTCCAAGTGGTGGTGGTTAGTTAGATGAAAGATAAAATGAATAGTTATAGGATTATTTGTCAAGAAGTTGTTGTAGCTCTCAAAAGTTGCATTGGTCAAGAAAATCAAATGGATGGAATAAGAATATATAGAATCATAATTCATGAAAATTATGGTTTATGTATAGGTTACATCCTTCAAATATTCTAAATTTGTCATCCAAGTTAGCCAGTTGTAGAAAGACCTAATAGTACAGATAGTGTAAAACCCAGACAAAGATGAGAAGTTGGATTTAAGGGCATGTGCTATTAGATTGAAGCAAAAAAATGCATGAAGATTTTATTTATGAATTTTAAGTCATTTTCATGCTTTTAATAAGTCTTTTATGTCATTTATTAAGGTTAAATGTTGCTAACAAGTTGACTTGTTTGGTTTAGATTACACTGTGTGAAATGAGGTCAAGAAATTGGTCTGCAAAACCAATCTTTTCCATTAGAGTATATAATATTTATGTTTGAGGATGGTTTTTAGATCTCATAGGAATATTTACATGTATAAATATTCATGATAAGTGTCTACACAATTATTGGATATCTGATTCACGATGACTGGTCTTTGAGGTAAATTGATAGTTACAAGTAAGCAAGTTGCAGAGATGATCTTGAACCTTTATATCCTAAGTGAAAGTGTTAAAAAAATTTGGTGATGACCCTGAGGTCATGAAAAATATGTCTACATGTTTTTTTTTCATATTTAAATAGTTTAAGGGTGTTTAAGCTTCATGTTTTCAAGACAAACTTTTGAGGTACATAGGCCTAATAGGATAATTTGTCTTAAAAGATATTTCATGGTATGAGCAAAGGGTACATGTCTAATAAAGTATGGAGGAGGTCAGTATAGCTTATTATCTAAGTGATTGAATGGTTTTTTATTATTTTATAAGGTCATCTAGGCCCAAGAGGATCAAGATTTGACACTAAAAAGATAGACCCAATGCAATTAGGTTTCTATGAGACCTAAAAGTGAAATGAGGCCTAATAGAGTTATGAAAGACCAAAAGGGACTCAAATCTCATTTGAATCATGTTTATAAGGTTTCATAAGACTTATTTTATGTCTTATCTAACATTTTTAAGGTGTGTGTCCAACCAAGTGGTGTGTGACCATGAGAATGGTATATATACAAGGCAGTTTAGGCCTATTTGTGTGGAAGCAATAAAAGTGAATAAAGTATTTATTAGTAGAGAAGAAGGAGGGCTTGAAATGAGACCGTAACTATATATTATAGGTGTGGTGATAAAAATATATGAGGTGGCTCAGTTGGTGTCAAGTCACTTAAGGTTTTGGTTCTTCCTTGTAATTAGGTGCTTATTAAAGCCTCGTCAAGTAGGTGCTTGACTTTATTAGGGTTGGTGCTCCAAGTTGAGTTGGTTATCAAAAAAATTTGATATTTTTTTATAGGAATATAGTGCATTTTTATGGATCACATTGTTTTTTAATCCCCTTGATGTTTTCCACTCATATATGTGTTTTCTTGTGTCATACTCATGTGAATGATCTTTATGCATTGCTAGATCTTAATGTTGATTTCATAGTTCATGAATGATTGGATGTAATTGAAATTTAAAAAAATGGTACATTTATTCACCCCCCTTAGTGATTATTCTTTAAAAAATCACTATCTTTGGGTAACCTCCCAATTCCTCACCTCAAATGACACCTCTCACGCTCAATGTCCCCTAAAAAATATTTGCTAGTCTTGAAAGAAGCTACGATCATATCTAGAAACTTGAGAAGACCCCTACCCAAATTTATGTTATGGACCTTATCAAGTCCTCAACATTCCATCATGAAATCCTAAATAAAATCCTTCATGAATCTAACTTACCTAAGGAAATTGATGCCATTTAATTCCAAGCCTTGGTTGGCCACCTATCACAAACCCAATCAATCACTTTTCATCCCCATGAACTTTTATCCATTGGTTGTTATCATAATTATCCCCTATACAGCAACATATCCATTACCAAACACCAAGTCCCTTAAGTAAATGTAGATAGAGGGTTAATAATCAATCTATGTAATATGAATTTGGTCAAAACTTTGGGGTACTTAGAGTCATCTTTTGGGTAAAATTTGATCATCATCAAATATTATGATGACAACAAGAGACAGTCAATAGGCAAGATCTATCTCCCCATTATGGTGAAACCTGTAGTTTACCAAACCCTCATCCATGTTGTCAAAATTTATCTTATATATAATATTCTTTTCATATGACCATAAATCCATGAGATGTGGGTAATTCCATCTACTCTCCACTAGTGTCTTAAATTTCCTCATTTTGGGAAGGAAATAACAATCCATGGGGATCCATAATCCTTCCATAATTTCCAATTAGAAGGGGAAGAATATAATATGTATTGCCCCACCATAGAAACCAAACCATATGATCCCATGTCAAATAAATACATTCATCCTGATGATTTATTGAGCACTCCATAAAATCCTTCTAAGTCTACTCACATCAAAATTATTTCTAAGTGTTGTGGAATATACAAATATCAAACATTCAATGTTACTAATTTAACCTTGTCACCTTGAAACTATGGGTCCCCTACCTTGTGGGAGGTATGATAAATTGCCTACACATTTGGGTCCACATCCTTTTATAAATCATAATAATTATAAAATGAATAAATAGAAAGATTAGATGATTATTGGATATCTGTAGAGGGTTTTGATTCGTGTTTCTAGAATCTACCATACCCCATAACTAATCACATTCTCAAGAATATGGACTATAAACATAGGGGTTTGGACCTACATAAATAAGGTATTTTAGAACCTATTCTTATATTTCAATATATATGATGTCTAGGTCTAAGATACAAAACACTTGGTATAGATCCTTATGATATCATTTCATATACTTATTTGGTTTTTGAAGAGCATATGGATAATACAGACATCAAAATAATTTTTGTGCATAGTCCCTATGAGGATATTACTAACACAAACCTTTTCACTGAACCCTCTATTTTCACCATTAACCTCAAGCTCTATTACCCTTCCCTCCTTGACTAGGATCGATACCTACACCTACACTTGATATTTGTCAAAATTATGAGGCCATAATTAAATGTATGGGATTTTTATATCACATGCCATTAGGGGATGATAAGAAGGGCTTCAAGATAAAGTTGAAGGATTATGCCTATTTTGGTGATTACATCCAATCATTACACCAAGTTAAGTAAAATAATTATCTAAAAAGCTTGTCTTTTGAGTCAGAACAAAATCTTGAAATTTTTCTTGGTCCTAAAAATCAAAAATCACATGAGGATTTGTTTGAGGAACATCAAGATATTATTCAATCTCCTAACAATTGTAGCTTTCCTTCTCAACTTGCATATTCTCCAGATACATCCACCTCCTTAGTATAATATATCATTGAAGTTAATATTAGAATTTATGAGGACCCCAAGATTATTAAACTAGTGGCAAGTTTTATGATGGAAGAAATAGAGGTTATCATTACTCTTGTTAAAGGTTTTCTAGACATTTTTACCTGGTGTTTTGCTGACATGTTAGGTCTTGATCCAAATTTAGTAGGGCATCACCTTGTTGTTAATCCTAGTGCCAAACTTGTGAAGTAGAAACTTCACAAAATGAACCCCAAGGTGGCCTTATTAGTCAAAGAAGAGAGCCAAATTTTTTTTAAAGTTGACTTAATCCACCTAATTAGTTACTCAGATTGGATCTTGAATATTATTCTTGTGGTAAAACCAGATGGAGGTATTCATATCTACACATGCTTTTGTGATATTAACAAAGGTTATTTAAAAGATGACTTTTCCCTCGCAAACATAGACATGATTATGGATTCCATAGCTAGTTACAAAATTCTCTCCTTCATGGATGGATTCTCTAGTTATAACCAAATCAAAATTATGCCATAAGATCATCACAAGACTTCCTTTATCACTCTATGAGGTACCTTATGTTAACAAGTAATGCCCTTCAAACTAAAAAATGTGGATTCCACTTATCAAAGAGTTATGACTATCATTTTTCATGATATGATGCATGACATAGTTGAAGACTATGTTGATGATATTTTAAGAAAATTTAAAACATGATCTGAACACCCAATATTCCTGCATAAAATATTTGAAAGGCTAAAAGACTATAAATTTAGGCTAAATCCCAAGAAGTGTGTGTTTGGGGTAACATCTATGATAATTTTGGGGTTCATTATTTCTCATCATGACATTAAAGTTGATCCCAAAATAGTAACAACAATTACCAAGATGCCTCCACCCCAAAACCTAAAGTAACTTCATAGCCTCAAAGGAAAGTTACAAGCTATATGCATATTTATTTCCCACTTGGAAGATAAATGTCACCATTTTAATCATATTTTTAAAAATGGATACCAATTCAATTGGAGTCCAAAATGTCAAAAGGCATTTTATGATCTCAAATAGTACCTACTAAAACCACCTATACCAGGAAATCTTTTGCTCCTATACATTTCAACTTCCTCACATGATTTAGGATCTCTCTTGGCACAACATGATGATAATTATAAATAAAGAGATATCTATTATCTTATCAATACCATTGTCTCTTATGAGCTTAACTACACTCTAATTGAAAAGGATTGCCTAGCAGTTGTCTTCAATTCCAGAAAGCTTAGACATTATATGCTCAACAATTATATTAAGCTCATTACCAAAATTGACCCAATCAAATACTTGCTATCAAAATTATATCTTACTAGATGAATGGAAAAGTGGATTATGCTCCTAAGTGAATTTGATATTAAATATGTGAACTATAAGGCTATCAAAGGAAAAATATTAGTTGATTAGTTAGTTGAATCTTCTTTTTCTAACTCATCACCATTAATAATAACATTTTTTTATGATTCAGTTATGACCATTATTGAATATCCATCTTGGAAATTGTATTTTGATGGATCCTTCAGCACCCATGGATCTAGAGATGGCATCCTCCTTATCACCCCTCATAGAGATCTTATCCCAAAAGCTGCCAGAATTATTTTTCCATTTTTCTATGTATAAATAATATTGCTAAATATGAAGCATTAATAATAGGTATTCAATTAGCTTCTCAATTAAATATCCATGCACTTCAAGTTTTTATGGATTCATAACTTATAATTAAACAATTCAATAATTAAGTCTATACAAAGGATGATAAATTACTTCCTTACAAGCAAATGGTTGATACTCTAAAAATGAACTGTTAGACAATATCCTTTGATCAAATTCCTAGGGTTAGTAATAAATCTATAGATGTAATGGATATTATTGGATCACTATTGTAAATGACCTCAAACATGCATCAAAACCATTTCTTTGTAGAATAGCTAGTATTATCAGCCCATCACACTCCCATATCAGATGAGGTATGTGTAGTTGTCGATCCTAATCTTCCTTGGTATCACAACATCTAATCTTATCTCCATGATAACATCCTTCTACCTAATCTTACTCTCCACCATCATAAGGTCTTCATCCATAGAATATTTTCAATACACTATTCTCCATACCATGATTTATCGATGGGGCTATGATGTAACTTTACTTTGATGCCTTAACTCAAATAAGGCCCTTTCAGCACTCAAGGAGGTCCATGATGGAATTTATGGGATCCATGTCATTGGAATGGTCCTGGACATGAATCTCATCTATATTAGGTATTATTATCCCACCATGAACCATGGTGCTTGTCATTATGTATGAAAGTGCATCACATATCAAAAACATGGAGATCTCATCCACACTCCCTCTCAAGAATTATTGGCCATAGTTAGTTTTTGGCCCTTTTCTACTTGGGGACTCAACCTAATTAGCAATATTAATCCCTCATCCTATAATGGCCATAAATTAATCATTACTACCATTTATTACTTCACCAACTGGGTGTAAGTAGTTCCAATTACTTACATTAATGGAAAACAAATTTCTACATTCATTATCAATCATAGAATTTATTATTGTGGGGTTCTTGCATTAATTATATGTAATAATGTTACATCCTTCAAAAATCAAGATGTTAAAACCTTATGTTTTTCATACCATATCCAACACAAAAGGTCCACATCATACTACCTGCAAGGCAACAATCAAGCTGAGGTGACTAATAAAACCCTACTTAATATTATAAAGAAAATAGTCAATAAGGCTAGTCATAATTGGCATCTTTAGCTTTATCCTCCTTTATAGTCCTATCATACAAGTGTTTGTACCCAAATATTACCACCCCATACTCCCTGGTCTTTGGAACATAATCTATTTTTCCATTTGAGGTCAAAGTCTCCTCATTCTAAATATCTCTCAAAGGCATTATTACTGAGGAATCCTCTAGGGCTACTCATCTACAAGAGTTATAGTTATTGGATGAAAAGTGCTAAAGGGACTTAGATCATATGAGATATTATCATAATAGGCTATGCAACTAGTATAATAAGAAGGTTTGAGCTTGTGATTTTGATATTGATGACTTGGTTCTTAATGAAAATCATAAGAATACCATTGTAGACTAAGAGAAGAAGGGAAATTTTGTGCCAAACTAGTTGGGTCCTTATGTCATCATGGCTAAGTATAGGTCAAGAGCCTAAAAATTAGCTAATCTAGATGGTTATGAGTTGTATGAACCAATAAACATCATGCATCTAAAATGATTTTATGCTTAGAGCTATACCATGATCATTCTTATATGTATTCTTCAAAGAAATGTCCAATGGTGAAAACTAGAGTTTTTAGCACCTTGGATAAGTAAAATGATGAAAATCAAGTTCCCAACATCACTTGTGAGTAACCTCCATCTACACATGCCCTTGGGCACTTGGGAGAAAACTTTTATCCATCCACATCAATGTATTCATCACCCATCCTCCTTGGCCTTAGTCTCCACATAGTGTACCATATTGAAGGAAGTAAAAGCTACAAGGTGTGTTAGTCCATATCATAACAGAAATTCAATACATGTCTAACAAGGGGATGAAGCAAGAAAATTTTGAAGAATTATCTCATGGTTGCCATTCCACCCTCTTCCTTTGAAACACCTCTTCATAATCCATTTTTGGTTTCAATTTATCCTCTTGATTACTCTTTAAGTGAATATTTATTGATCTAACTTCAACTAATCCCATTTTATACCATCACATGCTCTACCCTCTACTCCCTTCAGTCAGTCACTTGTCATTATTTTCTAAGTCCCTTTCATGTCTTCATTTCTACTCAGGTCACAAAATATATTACACATTGATGAATGATAGAATCAATGATTTCTCACCCACTTTCCATACTTGCCCATTTCTCTCTGAACATCATTTATATTTGGTTTTCCATTTGTGTTTGATGTGTCTATAATGTGATTTTTTGTCAATAAGTTTTACTTTTTTTTATAGTTTCATCATTTGTATATATGCATCATGTCATTTTATTTTTTATATATATTCAACATCACATCATGATACTACATTGGTTAATCCTATACCAATGGTGCCTCATGCAAGATGTCCCATTTAGATACAAATTTTGTGTTATTAATGCACTTTGGAAATAATGATACCCTAATTACCACATATCTAGGTTCAACATTGCCTTGTGTTATATTACTATGGATTGCACAATCTACATGGCTCAAGATGTTCTCATTCCATCACTAATTCTAATACCAATAATGTATAGACTTATCTCACTTCTCTCACCCCTCAAGCAGGAAGATCACACTTAGCCATATCATAAAATCAAAAAAATTTATCACATTAATCACAATTATAAGAACCAAGCACCATACCATTATATAAACACAAATGAAAATATTAAAATAATCACAATACAAATATTTGGTCATTATATCAATAGCCAGTACATCACCCACTAAAACCTCTACATACTCAGGTCATGTCTTGTTAGGTACCTAAATAGATCCTGAGGTACCCATCAGCGAACCACCGCACCTATGTTCCACAAAATTGGCATCTGTCAGCTCCCTCTAAGGATAATACTAGTCTAAATAACCAACTTGCCCAGAGAAATAACACATGCTAGATGGATTTGATTCTTGCACCACCTCCCTCATTCCACTAGATTATCATCTTAGTTCCCTCATGTATGTTCTACCAATAATCAATACCCCTATAGGACTCCCCTATAAAATAAAATAATTCCTCTAGGTCCTACAAGGCCCAAGAACACCTTCTCACTTAGCACCTTATGCATCAAAATTGGTGCATCCTACATTGTGACTAGGGATCTGAATCCTCAAGTTTATATTCCATAATATCACTTCTAAAAGGTCCATCACTTGATGCAAAGTGTGGAGAACCTGCACATTCACTTCATAGATACCCTATGACATTCTTAGATCATTTGACTACTTTCACTTCCACAAGCTACATGGATGATTACATAATCTTGCATTGAATCAAAAGCCTCAAATCCTTATTTTTTATATAACACCCACACCCTTGAAATCATCAATAGTGATTTCTTGGACCTACTGATAGGATGAGTCCCAAAAATGGTCATTACTCCATCACCACAATGTCACCACTCATCGAGTGTTATCATATCATCTTTCAGCTACTTTAAAATAATTTTTCCCTGTACTCATGACCCCACATTCACATCATAACCACCCCAATTATTATCTTACAAGCTATAAATATCAGTCCACATCACATCATCACATTATGATCATTACACAACATAATAAAACAATCACATTTTTCTTGATTATTATGATAATAATATCAATTATTACAACATATTCATATTAGGCATCCATGTGTTTTTAAGCCATCACAAAATCCCCATCATCTTTAATATGTCTACACTAAATTTTATCATGTGTGTGTGTGTGTGTGTTTGTGGCATCATAATTTTGTACATAAAAAATACACTTATCATTCTAACATCATTTATTCTATACTTACACACATTTATTCATTATTATCCTCATATTACATATGATCCCAGCTCTACATCACTGATACATCATGACCTACATCCCAACCTGTGGTTATGGCCTTGGTGATGGATGAACTAATTGGCTCAATGACTTATAACCTAATGACCTCTTAGATAAACTAATTTCCTTATATGATGGATCTTTTACCCTACTAGCACTGTGTGCTCATATAAATATCTCCAATATTATTTCTCTCAAGCCACCCTGCCACTTAGGTTATCATGTCTCCTAACCCCAAGGCATCCAATAGTGTTCGATCCAATTTCTCTCCATCCTAGTGACTCATGTCTCTACCTCTCTCTTCTCCAATAATCCCTACAGCTGCATATAGTCAGCCTACATCCACTCAACATGTTCTTGTAACACTCCAATGTCTACCTCTTGATGGTTCACCTACTCTAGCAATGATGTTACCCAGGCTAACACATATACCATATATATATATCTTCAAATAATTTT
>JARHVA010003827.1:1367500-1510000 GCA_037957365.1 Torreya grandis | reverse complement strand
ACTCCATGTGCATATGTCTTTACGAGGGGCATTGTCAATTTGTAGATCACTACTCATATCGATTTCATCTTCTTCATCATTTTTCATTCCCTTATCTATTCATAAACCACACATGCATTTCTTCCTTTTGATTTCCCATCTATCTCATTCTTCTATGCATGTCCCCTCAAGGGGGTAATTTGTGGTCACTAATTTGCTAACACCCATTCATGATCATCTTTATTTTTTGAAAGACCATTACTCATTCCAAACATAATGCCCTTTCAAAGAGGTAAAAAATGTGTGCATCTAATTATACTCACCAAATTAGATCATTTAATTATGTCTAATATCATCTAATATCTTATTCATCTAATATAATTAACACTTAATTCATATGTCCCATACAAAATAACCTATTCATAACCTTAAGTCATTTAATTAATCCTAAATATATGAAATACCCCACTCTCAACATATTCATATTTATTAATATTCTAATTTTTAATTCACCCACTTTCTAATAATATGCCCCCAAAAGAAGATCTATAGATTTACAATCTCTAAAACTTTTTCCCTTCTCAAATTTGAATTTGAGAGGGAAATTTCCCCCCATTTCCTTCTAAATACCTCTTTAAATGCAAGGGGCATCCCAATCATTTGGACAGAGAATGAATGCAAGCCTTGCTACCTCCATCACTCTCCTCCATTAATATAGAGTTGGAATGAGCCCATGATGCCAATATCATCTCCCAACTAGCCATTCGCATCATTATCTTGAGCATACTTTACAATCCTAAATCCCATTTTAGGTTTGAAACTCGTCAATTCAATCTACAAGAAACATTATAAAGTCTTGGAAAGGAAATCAAATGAGAGAAAGATGATGGTAAGGTTGTTCTGATTGCTTCCCCTTTTACTTCCCATTTTATTATTATTAAGATTTTTTTTATAACTTTAATCCATTTTTGTCCAAATTCTGTGTGATACATATACAAACACCCATCCATATACATATCTATACATATATGTATATATATACACAAATATATATTATGTACATACACACACACACACACATGAGAATGTTTGTATTATGTATATACATACACACACACACACACACACACATGTATGTATGTATGTATATATATATATATATATATATATATATATATATATATATGAATGTATGTATTATGTATATATATATATATATATATATATATATATATATATATATATATGAATGTATGTATGTATGTATGTATATACATAATACATACATTCATATATATATATATATATATATATATATATATATATATATATATATATATGAATGTATGTATGTATGTATGTATATACATAATACATACATTCATATATATATATATATATATATATATATATATATATATATATATATATATATATATATATATGAATGTATGTATGTATTTATGTATGTATGTATGTATGTATGTACATAATATATATATATATATATATATATATATATATATATATATATATATATATATATATATATATACATACATATATATGTACATATATATACTTATATGTGTAGATATGTATACATATCTACATATATGTTTATATGAATACACACATGTGTGTTTGTGTGTGTGTGTGTGAAAATATATATTATTTATATATATGTACACACATGCACATCTTAACCTATTGAATTCTAACCCAAGACACCATCCCCAAACTGCTACCAAAGACTTTTTTAATCTACTTAATATTATATTCTAACTTAATTAGTGAGTGTAAAATGGGGAAGGGTTACACAAGGTAGAAATTAATAAAATTTAGTTTGTTGAAGTTTGAAAATATCAAGGGATATAAAATAACATCAATAATTTGGTTATCAAAATAAACAATAGAGATAATGCATATAATATAACATTTCAAAAGAAATAATAGAGATAATGCATATAATGGAACATTTAAAGGATAGAAGAATGTCACATAAAAAAATCTCCCAAAACTAATAGTTTATAGATACCTAAGTGTTGTTAAATATATTTAATCACAAGTTAATAAAAAAAAAATTGGTAGAGTGGAGACATTAAACTCTTCAGTAGCCATTTAAACTCTCAGAAACACCATCATGGGACTTTACAACTCTCCCACACCCTTGTGGAGGCCTCTATGTTATGTATCTATAATATGTCCTAATGATCAAAATGGAACTACCAAATGAAAATATATATCATCATACTTCTTCTAACCCACCCAAAAAAATCACAAATGATGAAAAACATAAAATAATCTAGGAGAAAAATAATATAATAAAAAATACAATATCACCCCAATCATAAAATGTAATCATTCTCAATCAAAATTAGTCACAAAGAGGCATTTTTGTATTGAATATGAGCACATGGATAATATAAAAATTACACTAATGCCTTGTTACTATAATTTAATGATGAGTTTCTTATCTTATTCATGGCATTCATTATCTTGAAATTATTTATTTGTGCATCAAATTTAGACCTTTGATATTGACTCAGGTATTTAATTTTTCACCCACTTCATGAGTTGAGGGGTTGTATCCATATATGGGTTGAAATATATATAAGTCCAACATATATACTAAGTTAGAAGCTGGTTGTTTTTGTTTTTATGGAGTATAGTCGAGGACCAGACACTTCTTTTCTACAATTTATTACTTTCCTAGTTAGTTTTTCTTATGAGCAATGCTATTATGAAACATATTTCCATACAAGTCCCATGATTATGGTGGATCCAAATATTGTTTTTCAATAAAATATATATCAATTAAAATATTTTAAATATTTTGTTTCATTCTATGTGCATGTATATGGTGATTTTTTCTATTTTTATTCATAGTTGGATAACTCAGACTCTTGCATCATCATTGTTCATGGTTGTGTGCATATTGGTCAAACAATATATTAATTTCATGGATTAAATCTAATTGAATGGATCATATTTATAGTTACTACAAAACAAGGTTACATCTCTATCTTTCCCTTTCTCTTTTTTTATTTTTTATAAATCTGTTAGGGTAGGTAGATTAGATTCAAATTGTCAATTTATGTTTATATATTTATCTTGATTACAAAGATTATCTTTTTTGTCAATGAACTATTGAATCCATGTATGTAATGAATAATTATTACATCGACCATATTTCCATGATAAATCCAAACTAATTATTTTCAAGGAAATGAATCCACAAGATTAACATTACCTATCATTTATCTAATTTTATTCCAAACATACCCCTTTAAATGGAATAGTTACACATCAACCATTGGGTTACCTTTTAGTCTAAGACATCATAATAATATACCTTGGGAATATTTTATCTCCTTTCAAGAGAGGTTAGGTGCATTTACACCATAACAAAGTTGGTGTGCCAAATGACTCATCAATAGGGGGTAAGTCCACAACCTTGCTAATAGAATAAAATTATTTATTCTATTTTTTTGGATACTCCATGGCATGTCAAGGAAGGCATCACTATAGATGTTCAAAGATAAACCTTTATCTACATGGACCCTTTTAATTCTCAAATTATTAATTTTAGCTTAAATGTATAATGGGAAGGTATTAGTTAATAATGTATTTAGAGTGTAGATCCTCTAAATATAAATATATAATATGTTCACTATATTTAAGAGTCTAACAAGTGAATAAAAATAGGTGGGATTAGTTTTTATTGATAAATTATAATCACACAAATCATGACACAATATATATTTAAAAGTATTGGATTGATTAAGTAACTCAAGGATGGAGATCTTGGCTTGAGTATTTTTCAACTAGTGCAAAATATCATATGGATTTTGTTCTTGAATATGAACTATAAAAGGGTGGGGTAGGGGATGAGGGGGTAGGGGGAACTAGATTGTTGAGGAGGTGTATCTTATTTTATGTCATATTGAAAAATTAGAGGAGGGATAGTGGCATTGCATGTCCTTCATGTTTATTTTTAAAAAAATATATACATCATAGTTGTTCATTATACAATGAACAATACAAGTGCCGTAATTAAGAGGTAAATCAAAAAATATCAGCATCTAGGGTATCACTACATAAATCATTAAAAGTAACTCTATCACTTATTAATTATTAAGATAAAATTTAATGATAAAATCTATGAGATAAACATGTAAACAATGATAAATATTTGTATAATAACCATACAATAAAACAAATTAATTCACAAAAACAAACTACCTCCTATTTAATTTTATAAATTAATATATAATATAAATATAATTTACCATTGACATATGAGAAAAAAAATAAGCGTGAATCACTAAGGGAAAGAAAACCAATTCTAAATATAATCATCATGGTTTGATCCAAAAAAAGGATAAAGATAAACGAAAAGAAAGGAAAGGGTTTGTATGAAACCTAAAGAAAATAATAAAATAGAAAAAAAAAATCATCATAAAACCCTAATGCAAATCCTCAAAATATATTAAATTACTTAAAAAGACATATAAAATTCATATAAATGGAAGGAAATACAAATAAGAAGTGTAAATGAACAATAGCATATCTTTATATTAAGATATTAATAGAGAATTTCCACACCAAATATTTACAATAAACAAAAATATTTTAAATAAATTATTAAGCCACTTTAAGGGGGTAAACTCCACAACCTTGTAATAAGAATAAAGTTATTTATTATAATTTTTGTGGATACTCCATTGTATGTGAAGGAAGGCCTCACTATATATGTTTAAACCTAAACCATTATCTACATCAATCTTCTTAATTCTCAAATGATTGATTTTAAATTAAATATACAAGGGGAAGGAATTAGTTAGTAATGTGTTTATAGTGTAGATTCTATAAATAGAATGATACAAGATGATCATTATATTTATAAGCCTAAAAATAAAATAAAAATAGGTCAGATTATTATTTCTTGTTAAATTATCATCACACATATCATGACACAATATATATTTGAAAGTAGTGGCTTACTTAAGCAATCTAGGATGGAGATCTTGGATTGAGTATTTTAAAAAATGTCCATCATATCATAAGTCTCGTGTTCTTGAATCTGAGTCACAAAAGGAGGATGGGGTGACTTAGAGGCTTGATAATGTGTATTTTGGTTTATCCCATCTTGAAAAATGGAGTAGATATAGTGGCATTGCATGTCCTTTATCTTTAATTTGTTACAACATCTACCTCATAGCTAATCACTATAAAATCAACAATAAAAGGCCAATAATTAAGAGGGAAAATCAATTGTATCATCATCTAGGGTATCATTACATCAATAATTACAAGAAACTCTATCATTTATTAATTTTTAAACTAATATTATATAATAAATGCTAGGAAATAAACATGTAAACAATGAAAAGTATTTGTATAATAGGCATATAGTAAACCTATTAATGTATGAAAAACAAACCTATGTAATTTTATAAATCAATATAGAGTGTAAAGTTAATATACCCAAGATATATGAGAAAATACACAAGCCTAACCATGTGTAACAAAGGGAACACAAGACGATGTTAAATATAGTCATCATGATTTGAGCCAAAGGAAGGCTAATGTAATTGTATATAATGTCATTTCATTTCAATGAGTACCACTTAAGACCACCTTATCCTAGCTTAGCCCTACCCCTATGCTAGGGCCTCTCTTGACCATTTTTATTTTTTTGTGTCCATATTCCTATATACACTAAAATTAGCATCAATCCATCCCCTAGGAACCCAGGTCCCTTTTTTACTAGCTTTTGCCACTTGAACATTAGCATAATCCTTTAGATACTAGCACACTACTCTATTGACCTATGGACCATGTTAATATCCTTTTTCTCCTTACTTTCCCAATGAATATCTTTCCATTCCCCAAAGCACTCATATGGTCAGCATAGACCTATTTCATTTCTTGACAAACACCATAATGTTATATATAGACTAATTTCAATCATTTATCCATTAAATGGAAATCATATTCAAATACTCATAAATAGTTGTATAAATCAAGGTCATTAATCCCTATTCTACCCTAATTCTACATACACCCATCTAAAACATCCCAAATCTCAATTTACTTAGACTTATAGTCTCAAGTCACACTCAAAGCAATCAAATCATCACTCATACTAGTATTCACTTGCACTTGCACCAAAACTTAGATTGGGAGAACCACATTATGCTGGATCACCTTTCAAAATATTGGTATGTAGGCAATGCTCAACACATGGGGTGTTGAGGTTATGTCTATCCTACCCTAATAACACCAATCTTTTATAGTTGTATTCATTAAATACCCTAACAAACATGGAGACCTAGGGTTTCTCATGAAAATAAATCAAAAACAAGGAATAGGCAATGAAACAAAGATCCACCTAGAAGATCACTACCCCTACTTTCATTAGGAGACTATCATGCCCTAGGGGACACTAAAACAATGTCTTACTATCCAATGGACTACACTACTATATAGGATGGGTTTTGACTCCTATTATTGGTTCATGATACTCTACATAGTCTTTGTACCAATTTCCATCTTGTAATTCATTTGTTTTAGTCAATTTATAACTAAGTACATTTATTGTAGTTAATTCACTATTTATAGAATAATAATAAATGTCAATTATTTTAAAAATTAGAGGCTATAATTATTGCATATTTATTCCTAAATTTATTATTCTATCACTTTATAAAATTAGGGTTTTACATTCCATAAATCCTTAAATAGTTAAATCATTTGGTGACCTAGATTTACTTCAAACATATTAACTAAAAACCCTATTGTAGCATTAGGTTTTGCCTTTTTACTTTCATAATTTTCTTAGTTTTAGTTTTCAAGCTTTCTCCATGATTATTATGATGAAAAAAAATTGTACTTTTTGGTACAAAATTTAGTGGTTTGTCTTGCATGCTTATTACATGCCATTTGTATAATAATTCAGATGTATGTCACTCTTCTCATGGATCACATTAAAATTTAGCATAATTCACACAATAATCCACCTTATTTTGATCTCCCTTTCTATGGAGAGCATTTACTAGTTGAATACCTTAACTCCCATCCTACCTCTACTATTCATCCTTGTAAAATAGTATATCTTATGGTTTGAGTTATTACTAGATATAATTAGATGCCTCCTAAGGCCATACAATAATAACATAATCTCACCATCCCTCCTCATCCCAAAAAATATAATTGGACCAAGGGATCAACACAAAACATATGATATTGTGGATCGTTAAGAAAACCTACATCTAAGATTTATATATTGGAATTACTTCAAATGGTAACCATAGTTAAAGATATTATTTTTCAAATACTAAATCATAGATCTATGCCTCAATATATAGAACTAGCTTATTTTACATCATCATGACACTGTCAGATATATTAAAGATGTTATATCTTTTAGCAATGATAATTTTCCCTCATAGATAATTATTGATCAGAATATACCACTTCTCTTTTGTCACAAATCAAAACCACCACTATTAAACTATTTCTAATTGATATTGGTTCAGGTCTTAACATATGTGACCTCACATTTCTACAAACTATGGGAGTTGATATAGCATCTATTCAGAAGACATATAAGAACATTTGATATTTTTATGACATTCCATGATAAGCATTAGGTTCTATTACATTAGATGTCATGGTCAAGCCAAAAATCCTATCCACATAGTTTCAAGAGATGCTTAATCATTTACATTGTAATTTATTACTCACGAGACCTTAGATACATGACATGGAGGTCATAACCTCTACCTTGCACATATGTGTCAAATTTTTATATGAGGGATATTTATACACTTATCCAATTGATAACCAACCATTAAAATATTGTAGAGTCAACAAAATTACTACCCAAATTATATCTTCAAATGGGACACATCAAGTTATCATAGATAACCCACCTCATATCATTCTTATAGAACATATGTGATCTATGAATATAACACCATTATTCTCACACCAATTCAACATCCTCCTACAATACCATTATATCCACCTATGTGAGAGAATGATCCTCTTATAGAACCATTAATGTCACACATGATGAATATTAATCCTCATACAACACAATTATCCATGACCATAACAATAGATGAGATTCACATAGTAAAATTACCATTACTTGTTAACTCAGAGGAAGTATACATTTGAAACTCATATATAGATTTTGATACCACAATAGAGGATAACATATCACCCATGAATATTGATTATTATTTATGTGGATTGAGATTTACACTAGTAAGCCTTGGAGAGTAAAAAAATGATTCTAGTACACTCATACCTTTGCATACACAACCATCACCACCATGTCATAGATCCAAAGGTATAGGCCTAGACACTCTATTATAATTAGAGGTATATTATTATATAAACTCAATACATATGGTTAGATCTATGGATATTGATCTAATTATCTAAGTTTAGTTAGATAATACATAGGATAGACCACAATAGATTTTATAGATATTAATTGACAAAGTATTGATGGCACTACCCATAGTTTGACATAGATCCATTAGTAGATTATCACATCAAGATGAGAGACCCTTTTATCATTTTCATAAGATTACCAAACATGATACAGATACATGCTCACCATTATAAAAGAAACTAAATAAGTTCAATGTGTATGTAATAAAAAATGCATCATGTCTATAAATCAATCCTAGATCATAGAAGATAGAGCATACCTATACTTTTGATTTGTAATAAATTTTTTAATAAGGAGCATGACCAATATGGGGATCCACTAGACCCGATTAGGGGAGAACATATAATAATACACTATGCTAAAGAGGGTTCCAAAGCCTCCAATCTAACCCAATCATGCAATAACCCTAAGGGAGTCCTAGGTTTTAATATTTCACCTATGCTAATAATAAGAAAGTAAATCTAATCTAGTGTTCACCAAATCTTGTGGAACAAAGTGGAGGTTAGAAACAAAACAAAAACTAAACATGCATAGAAGACATATACTCACATCAATGTATATATAATTTTAATGCATGGAATAGAAGCATAATTACATTATCTATCTACTCTTACAAAATAAGAATAAATTTAGGAATACTTACCTTTGAAGACAAACCCTCTGAGCCTCAATCTATCCCTTAGCCAAGGTGTTTTGCAAAAAATTATTATGGTATGTAAGGATAATAAATACAAATCAACTCTAGGCTACACAACCTATCAATGAATCTAAAAGACTTCTCCACATGACAAGATCCATATATCCAAAGAAATTATGGAACCTTACACTTTATTTCTCAAGTAGAATGGTTGATAAGAAGATGTTAATTTGCCTTTACTCCTTATTTTCTTTTACTCCTTATTTGCTTCTTTCTTATCAAATTGTGGGAAATGAGCTTTTATATATAGGAAAATCTTACCCTAAATCCTTCTAAAAATGTCAGCTGATAGGCTCGACCCAATCAACCTTGTAAAATTTTAGATAATAATTTACTAGGTCTTGAGCTAGGTTGGCCAAAGGTCAAAATAGCTCCTAAGCTAAAATAACCAAAAACTATACATGGTCAACCCAGTCGACCTTGTATAGTCGATTGGAAAAATGGGATTTAGGTAAGGAAAGGAGGATAAAGTGTGAAAAAAGTATGAATGTGTTAAAATTATAAGATCAATCTTAGGTTAAAGGGTCTTAGGAGATAAGTGTGTAGATAACATGTGGTAAAAATGGACAACAATCTTATGAAGCACCAATGGTTTGCCCACCCCTTTCCCTGTATACCCCTTAAAGTGTGCACTTAGAGAGATTGAGACTTGATGGGTTCTTGTAAGATACAAAGTATTAGTAATCAATAAAAGTTTGAAAATATTATGTGTATACATATGCCCCACTCAAATCTCATCACATGTCATGTGAGTGCAACATGAGATGGTGCTTCAGGAAATAGAACCTGATAACACATAAAACTGATGCTAAGTAAAATATAGTAAGTATAAAATAAGATAAATGAAAGAACATAATTAAAAAACACATAACTTTACTTACCTTAGTGTTGTAGATAATTAAGTTGATTGTAAGATGAGTGAAGGTGTCTAATGTGAAGAACACTAGGCAAACCTGTAGAAGTTAATACAAAAAATATCTAAAAATTGAAATTTTTGGAATATAGGCATATTATAGTGGAAAAGATTCTCTACATCATTAATGTTGGAAATATGATTGTCATTGTTGTCAAAAGGGACATTATGAGCATGTCATTGATGTTTAGGATTGAGTATTATGATTTGAGGATATGCAATGGATCCTATCAAAGGTCAAGGATGATTGGAATGCTTGTTTACATGACTAAAATTCATTTGGTTCTTCATATTGATCATCTAGACATTTTGGGTCTATGATAGGAAAATTTGAGAAGGCATTTTGTTGATGTCACCATTTCCATGAATGGATGAGTCTAGGGGAGCTGGTCATATGGTTGTGATCACATTAGTCTATAGTTGTTATGCACAAGATTTTAAGTCATGTGATGACGCAAGGCTGAAAATATGGGGATGCCAAGTTGGCCACTTAGACAAAAATCACTAAGTTTCTATACTTAGCCAAATTTACAAAATGGTTCAACAAAGCCAAGTAAGCATATTGATGAGGTTAGTTTTCACACATATAAAGGTGCCAAGATAAAATGATCATATGGATTTGTTAAGTTTTGTGCCTAGTTTCTATGTGATATATCTCAGGTCACACGATGTAGCATGATAAAATATATGCTTGAGCAAATTTGGGCTTCCATGCAATTTGATAGTGTTCTCCAACACTTAGTCAAATTTATAGGTTTCAAGATAAACCTGAGTAGGCACTTTAATGATGCCATATCTAACACATATAAAGGCATCAAGAATAGATGAATAAATGAATGGAATCCCTTATTTGAGAGAATCTCATTCTATATTTTAGGTCATGTGACTAAACACAACAAGAGTTATATAGGTGCAAAGTTAACCTTCTAGGCATATTGAAATGGTCTCCATAGTCAAATCTACACAAGGTCTTGAAAAGTTTTCATGCTTTTATAAAGATCATTTTTGGACATTTGTAAAGGAAATAGATAGAAGATCTATTATGGGTTTTTCATGAGCATCTTAAATATATGGTCTACATGTTTAGATGAATGGTGATGAGTCTAGAATTGAATTATCTTTGATCTCAAACATTATAGGGTTTTTGAGATAAACCCTAAGGGTTTAAGTCATGGAGTCAATAGGAATTTTCTAATTTGATGTTAATTAGATATAGTCGGGACCTAATGGCTTAAGTTATATCTTAAGCCCTTGTCATCATTATAAAATTGGCCCGTTCAACTTAGTAATTACTGGCTCAAAATAGTGATCAAGACTTTATATGTCCTAGGTCTTAGACTTAATATTTGTCCTAGCTTAATTAATGGCTAGCACTTTGTTGGTTGAATATTTTGTCAATCAACATATTGATAAACAAAATAGGTCTGATCAGCCAAAGTAGGAAGATTAGTCATCTAAATGTGTAGGTTTACCACATCATAAGGGGACTAATCTCTCCTCTCATCAAGGGGAGGTTCCCTATATATATATATATATATATATAGAAAATAATACTCCAGGGTAGGACAAACCATCCATCTCTCTTTTTTTAGAGATGATGTGTGGGGATCAAAGGAAAAACTCAAGGGAAATGATAGAAAACACTCCTCTTCTTTCAGAAGTACTATTCAACAAACCACAAGAATACTCCTGGTAGTAATAGCAAAATGTAGCAAAGGACATAGTAACCAGCAAATTGAGATGCAGCACAAAGTCTCCACCTAAATTGCTCAAGAGTAAGATATGAAGGACAATGACAACACAAAGTCGTCCCAAGGTCCTTTACATAGAAATGAAAAGAAAACACACTAAAGGTAATTATGGGGGCACAAAGTCTCTCCATAGTTGACTCATCAGGACACCTTCCTGACTACTTTCACTAATTCTGCTTATTGAATTGAAGGAACAAAAAATATATTAAGGAAAAAGACATAAGAATAGTTTCCTTAACAACAAAGATATCACAGCACAAAGTCTAAAAAACCACTTGCTTTCTCATTCCAATAACAAAATATGAACAACAATCTGAGCTCAAAGTCTTAGTAATGCCTTTCAATTTGGGCAGAGTTTCATTGTGATTGTCAAAAAAAGATATATTTACAATAAAAGAGAGTCCCTTATATAGCCTCTTCAAGAAGGACTCGAGAATAGTAACACATCATGTTGCATTGAAATTTTTTAAGAAGATGGGCTGGAACTTAGGGGAATTTACCCATTTGCTTTTCTCAATGCAGAGAAACAAGTCACGCTATTGAAAGTTTGCATCTTTCAATGTCCACCTGGCGATCTGATCCTTCCTTCATCATTCCTTCTTTTTTGGTTAATTAAATCAGGTCCTAGATTCAATTTGATGTTATGTTCCTTCCTTGTTTTTTGTTGGTCTTGGCCTTAAAGCCTATGAATGCATTTGGTTATGTAGATTACAAGGACCAATAGCTATTTTATGATCTTTGAAATTGACGTTCACGCACCCATCAATACATTTTCAATAGCTATTTCACTGTCTTGAATTTGACATCTTCGAGTGCATCACTCCTTGGTCCTTCTTTGGCTTTTCTATTTGGCACTTTCTCATAAAGAACCTGCCCTTTTGGGCCTTAAGAAATGATCCATTTTGGGTCAAGAAGGGCCCCTCGCAAGGGTATCTACCCTTCAGGCAGTCTTTAGATGGCCTTCAGGCTTCTTTATTCTATCGAGTCGCTAGATTCTTCCTTCGGATTTCTTGTTTTACATCTTCCCAAAGGGAAGGTGACCCTTTGGCTTTAGGGAAGTGTCCTTCAATTTGGTAGCTGAGAGTCCCTCACAAGGGCACCTACCCTTTGGGGTCCTTTGGTGGCCTTTTCCTTAGAGTCTTTGTAGACATTTCCCATGGATATTTCTTATGGACAATTCCCACGGGCATTTTCCCTAGGCTTTCTCTGCAGGCATTTTCCCATGAAAAAAAGTCTGTGGAAATGTTCCATTTGCCTTGGTCTTTACGAATTCCTTCTGGATATCCTCCCATAGCTTCTCCTGTAGACAAAAAGTCTGCAAACAAATTCCCGTAGACAAAAGTTTGTGAGAATTATCATTTTATTCTTCAGCTTTTAAAAACTCCTTTGGGCTTTCTTCTCATAGCCTATCTAATTTATTTTGGACTTTTTGTCTGAAGGAATTCCTTTGGACAAAAGTCTAAAAGAATTATGCCTTTGTCTGCCTTAAACAAAATTTTTGAAAGAATTTACCTTTATTGCCTTCTTTGAAAATGACCATTCTGAAGGGTATTTTTGTCAACCAAGTGCCCTCCGCAAGGGCACTTGTCCTTCGGAAGGCTCTTTGAACTTTTGCATTTGAACCACTCCTTTGAACTGACTGAGTGAACTGTTTGGTTGAACCAAGCCCTTGAACCATTTGATTGAACCAAATGTTGAACCAATCCGTTGAACCATTCCGTTAAACCATTTCATTGAACTACTCCGTTGAACCAAGCCGATGAACCAAGATTTGAACCAAAATGGTTCAAGCTAATGGTTCAAGCTGATGGTTCAAGATGATGGACCATTTGATTGAATTGAAGCATTGAACCAACTATTGAACCAAACTTTGGTTCAATGGTTCAAACGAAGCCTTTAAACCAAATGATGAACCATTTGATTGAACCAAAGGATGAACCAAAGTTTGGTTCAAAGCAGATGAACCACCCAAGTGAAATAAAGCATTGAACCGCTTGGTTGAGCCAAGCCATTGAACCATTCCTTTGATTGAAGCCACCGTTGAACTAGAAGCATTGAACCTTTAAACCAAAGTGGTTCAATGGTTCAACGATTTAAGCCTTCTTTGCTTAGATGCTTGCCGATGGAGATTTTTGATTGAACCAAGGCACTAAACCAATCCCAAAAATGACCAAGTGTTAGAAACTGATTCTTTTGGTTGAACCCACCTGTAGAAGTCTTTGAACCTATAGAAATGAACCTGATAATAGATTCTATAGAAACCAAGTCTATAGAAATCAACTTGTAAAGCCCATTGAACTTGGCATGTAGAGTCTATAGATTCAAGCCTGCAGAGTCCATAGATTCCTGAGAAGTTTGAAAAATGAGGAATTTGAATGCCTAGACAAATTTTATAAAGGGAAGAGACAATTTTGGTCTGTAGGACCAAAATAGTTCAAATGTTGTCCCAAAAATGAGTGATATTTTTGGGGGACAATAGCTAGCTCTAGTTGGAGAACTTCTATCAATTGTAAAAAGAATTGAAGGGAGTAAAATCCAGAATCTCCAGTGTCTTCATGTGTACCATTGGGCTATGGAGTCATGCTACCCAAAAATGGAAGGCATCAAAAATGAAAACAAACAAAACAAAATTAAAAACTATACAAATATACATATGTATAGATAAAATGATCTGATACTTCAAGAATTGAAGTATTTCAGATGCTGCTTCTTGAGAGACAGTGAAAATAGTGTGCGATCTTGGTAAACTAGCAAGAAGACATTTTGTCCCCAAAAATGGTGACAAGAAAATGGAGATCTCCACCAGAAAACCAATTTTTTGCATCTTCTTGTTGACTCTTTCTTCTTCTTGCCCCATGGTAGGATGTGGTCTTCAATTTGAAATCCATAACTCCTTGCTTTCTTGGCAAAGGGTGCCTTTGCCTGATTTTGATTTGTAGCAGCATGGTCCATTATCATAATTGGTTGTTCGTCTAGTTCAGTCCAGCATATGATTGGATTGTCCATATCAAACTCTTGACAAATTATTAGCTTAACATCTCCTTTGATTTGAAGGAGTTTGATTTATTCATTTTGAGCAATCTTCAATCTGAGCAATAGAAATTCACATCCAACTGTGTTGTTGGTGTTGTTGACTTGTAAATTGCATGAAGGAAGAATATCTCCTTGAGGAGATATCAACATAGTCCCAACTCCATCATTGGTGGAAAAATTACTGCCATTGGATTTCAAGATCAAAGCATCATCAGAAGTTGATCTCCCATCAAATTTATCTTCATTAGAGATAGAAGATCCTTCCTTAGTTATACTGTGCCCTACCAATTCTCTTGAAGTCTTGTTTGGATCAATTCTTGGATTGTCAGCTACAAGACTTTCATCTATAGAGACATTAACATCCTCTATGGTAAAGAAATAATTAACCTTGCTTGAAGACTCAAATAGAATTTGTGTTGCAGGGGTTGATGTTTGGGTGACCACGTATTTTGCCTCCTTTTCAGAGAGCAATCTCTTCATTATGCCTTGGACAGGGATACTTGCTTCAGATAGGTCCATGTTTAGTTCTCCTCCCATGTCCTTCTAAAAAATTCATCCAAGAAAAATGCCATAGGATGCTTAGACGTCAGCCACCAAGACAACCATCTTGATTTTCTTGTCTGGAAAAGCTGCCAATGCAAATTAGGCATCTTCAATTTTCCACAGCAATGGTACTTGCTTGTTCTCTATGGAGAAACATCTCCCAAATGTCTTGGTCAATGTGAGACCCAAAGACTCAACTACTTTAGCAGGCATGACATTGTCAAATGCCTTGAAATCAATGATGTAATTATTGAGTTGATAACTATTTATTAACAGAGAAACATAGAAAGGTTCTATTTTCCCAGGGGCAGTTGGAGGAGTAATGACAAGATTATTTAGAATGGGCATGTTCTTTGGGGAATCAGGAATTATTTTCTTAACATCTTGTCTTGCAGGGATGGTTTGGTTCTTAACACATTGGACCAACTTATCCAATTGATCAGGATTAGCTTACAAATACTCAAATTCAAACATTTGTATTTTTGTCTTTTTGACATGATCGATTATGTCAAATGGCTAAATTGAGATAGGTACAGAGAAAGGTACTTCAACTTTCTGAGTTTTAGGAGGGATGGGAGGAGGGCTGGTATATGAGATTGAAGTAGAAGGTGAAGGTGAAATTGATGTACTTACATTTTGGGTGATCACTGGATCCTTTGACTGAAAAGATAGAGTGGTTCCACACTTAGCAATTATAATTGCTAGTTGAGGTTGCTCCTCTGTCTTCCCTTTATCAGCTTGCTAGAATGATTGGTTCTTGGACCTGGTAAACACTGCATATGATCCATCAATAGCTTTTCCTTTGCTTCCAGGTTCATCTTGGTAGTTTAGGAAACCAATGTGGGAGTCACCAGCTAATTCTTCTTGAATTTATATATGGATATCAGCATCATTTTCTTGATTTAATTCAGACTAAAAAGAGAAATCTGGTTCTGCTTCAAGATATCCCATTGTTGAATTAGTTGGAGGAGCTTCCAGGGCAAGTTTACCTTGTGGGGGAGGAAGGAGATTATGTTGCCCTTGATTCCTGGTAGCAATACCCTAATATGACTAATTTGGGAATGTCCTATATGAAGGAGTAGAAGACATTCCTTGATCCATTTGCTTTTTGAGAGCAAGCAACTCATTTGCCAATTTTTGCACCATTGGATCTGTGGTGCTTGTAGACAAATATTTAGAAGATGATGAAGCTCTATTTCTATTTGAATCTCTTCTTATCTTCCCTACTAAGATGAGATCATCTTCTACCTCAATGGCCAAAATTTGAGCTACAGTAAGATCTATTTGACCAGCACATCTCAAAAGAAAACTTACTTCAGGTAACTGAGAATTAATGAAAAAACATTTGAGATTCTCACTTGTAGGTCAAGCAATTACAGGAAATCTATTTCTCAGTTTGTCAAATTTGGCTATGAAGTCTCTCATAGGCTCATAAGGCTCTTTCTTCATCTATTTAAGTTGAGCCAGAAGTGCATGTGCATCTTCTGCAAGTTTGAATCTCACTTCAAACTTATCTTTATGGGTATTCCAATCAGTTACTGACTGAGCCTGTAGATGATAAAACCAATCTAAATCAGTGCCTTGTAATGTTTCTACAAATACCTTGACTGCTACATCTTCAAATTCTACTCCAATTACTCTACAAGCTATGCTAAAATCTGCAATGTGTTCATGAGGATGAACTTTTCCATCACCATAAAATTTGGGGAAATTCTTCCTTGAACTACATGGAAGCTCATGTAGAGGTGGAGTAAGATTGAGAGGACCAAAAGCATTACCCCAAGGGCCTTCAACTACCATTGTAGTATTATGAAAAGGAGGGATAACAAATCTTAGAGGGGTAATTATTGGCAAAGCTTTATCAACAGTAGAATTAGATACTTCGTCTGGCATTGGAGATCTAACTTTAGTAGGAGGAAAGCTCTTGGTTCGTTGGAGACGAGATGGTGAAGGAAATAGATCAAAATCACTTTATTGTACCAGCTTGAATACAGGGTCAACGATACCTTTATCCCTTTGGCTTTGTGTATACTTTGAATCTGCTAGATTATGAAACAAAAATAGAAAAGAATTGACCTTACTTCAGTTAAAGCTTGAGGCTTTAAATTGTGCACTCTTTCCCAGTAGCTCTGGTTTTGCAGACCAGATAAAATAACAGAGGTGGAAGAAGATGGTAAGGCTATAAATGGATAATGGGTAAGATATGAAATGGAGTTGCCAAAGTCTATAATGGATAAGAGTTATAATGATAATGGGTAAGACACAGGGGATGTTTCAATCTAAAACTTGAGATTCCAAATTGCATAGAATTATGTATATCCCCAATGGAGTCACCAAAAACTGTTGGTTGAATATTTTGTCAATCAAGATACTAATAAATAAAATAGGTCTGATCAGCTAAAGTAGGAAGATTAGTCATCCAAATGTGTAGGTTTACCACATCAGAAGGGGACTGATCTCTCCTCTCATCAAGGGGAGGTTCCCTATAGGTATGCTATATATATATATATATATATATATATATATATATATATATATATATATATATATATATATATATATATATATAAATTGAAAATAATACTCCAGGGTAGGACAAACCATCCATCTCTCTTTTTTCAGAGATGATGCATGTGGATCAAAGAAAAAACTCAAGGGAAATGATAGAAAGCACTCCTCTTCTTTCAAAAGTAATATTCAGTAAACCACAAGAATACTCCTGGTAGTAACAACAAAATGAAGCAAAGGACATAGTAACCAGCAAATTGAGATGCAGCACAAAGTCTCCACCTGAATTGCTCAAGAGTAAGATATGAAGGACAATGAGGGCAAAAAGTCATGCCAAGGTCTTTTAGATAGAAATGAAAAGAAAACACACTAAAGGCAGTTATGTGGGCACAAAGTCTCTCCATAGTTGACTCTTTAGGACACCTTCCTGACTACTTTAACTAATTCTTCTTGTTGAATTAAAGGAACATAAAATATATTAAGGAAAAAGACATAAGAACAGTTTCCTCAACAACAAAGATATCACAGCACAAAGTCTAAAAAATCACTTACTTTCTTATTCCAATAACAAAATATGATCAATAATCTGAGCTCAAAGTCTCAGTAATGCCTTTCAATTTGGGTAGAGTTTCATTCTGATTGTCAAAAAAGATATATTTAGAATAAAAGAGAGTCCCTTATATAGCCTCTTCAAGAAGGACTTGGGAATAATAACACATCATGTTGCATTGAAATCTATTAAGAAGATGGGCTAGAACTTAGGGGCATTTACCCATTTGCTTTTCTCAATGTAGAGAAACAAGTCATGCTATTGAAATTTTGCATCTTTCAATGTCCACCTGGCTATCTGATCCTTCCTTCATTGTTCCTTCTTTTTTTGTTAATTAAATCGGGTCCTAGATTCAATTTGATGTTTTGTTCCTTCCTTTCTTTCTTCTGGTCTTGGCCTTAAAGCCTATTAATGCATTCAGGTCTATAGATTACAAGGATCAATGGCTATTTTATGAGCTTTGAAATTGACATTCATGCACCCATCAATATGTTTTCAATGGCTAGTTCATTGTCTTGAATTTGACATCTTCAGGCACATCACCCCTTGGTCCTTCTTCAGCTTTTCTATTTGGCACTTTCCCAAAAATAACTTGCCCTTTTAGGCCTTAAGAAATGATTCATTTTGGGTTGGGAAGAGCCCCTGCAAGGGTATCAGCCCTTTAGGCGATCTTTGGATGGCCTTCAGGCTTTTTTATTTTGGTGGGTTGCTAGATTCTTCCTTTGGATTTCTTGTTTTACATCTTCCTGAAGGGAAGGTGACCCTTCAGCTTCAGGGAAGTGTCCTTCAATTTGGTAGCTGAGAGTCCACCGCAAGGGCACCTTCCCTTCGGGGTCCTTTGGTGGCCTTTTCCTTAGAGTCTTCATGGACATTTGCTATGAATATTTCCTGTAGACAATTCCCAAGGGCATTTTACTTGGGCTTTCTCCACAGGCATTTTCTCGTGGACAAAAAGTCTGCAAAAATGTTTCATTTTCATTGGTTTTTACGAATTCCTTCGAGATTTCCTCCCGCAGCTTCTTCCATAGAAAAAAAGTCTATGGATAAATTCCCATGGACAAAAAGTCTGCAAGAATTATCATTTTGTTCTTCAACTTTGAAAAACTCCTTTAGGCTTTCTTCCTGTAGCCTGTCTAAATTCTTTCAGACTTTTTATCTAAAGGAATTCCTTCAGACAAAAGTTGGAAAGAATTATGTCTTTCACCACCTTAAACAAATTTTTTGAAAGAATTTACCTTAGTGGCCTTCTTTGAAAATGACCCTTCTGAAGGGTATTTTTGTCAACCAAGTGCCTTCTGCAAGGTTACTTGTCCTTTGGGGGCTCTTTGAACTTTTGCATTTGAACCGCTCCTTTGAACTGACTGAGTGAACCGCTTGGTTGAACCAAGTCGTTAAACCATCTGATTGAACCAAACGTTGAACCATTACATTGAACCATTATGTTGAACCACTCCATTAAACCAAGCTTTGAACCAAAATGGTTCAAGTCGATGAATCATTTTATTGAACCGAAGCATTAAACCAACTGTTGAACCAAACTTTGGTTCAATGGTTCAAACGAAGCCTTTGAACCAACTGACAAACCATTTGATTGAGCCAAAGGATGAACCAAAGTTTGGTTCAAAGTAGATGAACCACCCGAGTGAAATAAAGCCTTGAACCCCTTGGTCAAACCAGGCCATTAAATTGTTCCTTTGATTAAACCTGCCATTGAACTAAAAGCGTTGAACCTTTGAACCAAAGTGGTTTAATGGTTCAACGGTTCAAGCCTTCTTTGTTTAGATGCTTGCCGATGAAGATTTTTGATTGAACCAAGGCATTGAACCAATCCTAAAAATGACCAAGTGTTAGAAACTAATTTTTTTGGTTGAACCCACCTGCAGAAGTCTTTAAACCTATAGAAATGAACCTAACAGTAGAGTCTGTAGAAACCAAGTCTATAGAAATCAACATGTAAAGCCCATTGAACTTGGCCTATAGAGTCCATAGATTCAAGCCTACAGAGTCTGTAGATTCTTGAGAAGTTTGAAAAATGAGGAATTTGAATGCCCAGGACAAATTTTAGAAAGGGAAGAGACAATTTTGGTCTGTAGGACCAAAATAGTTTAAATGTTGTCCCAAAAATGAGTGATATTTTTGGGGGACAATAGCTGGCTCCAATTGGGGAAATTCTATCAATTAAAAAAAGAATTGAAGGGAGTAGAATCCAGAATCTCTAGTGTCTTCATGTGTACCATTGGGCTATGGAGTCATGCTACCCAAAAAAAGAAGGCATCAAAAATGAAAACAAACAAAACAAAATAGAATTAAAAACTATACAAATATACATATGTACAGATGAAATGATTTGATACTTCAAGAATTGAAGTATTTTAGATGCTATTTCTTAAGAGATAGTGAAAATAGTGCACCATCTTGGTAAACCAACAAGAAGACATTTTGTCCCCAAAAATAGTGACGGGCAAATGGAGCTCTCCACCAGGAAACTGATTCTTTGCATCTTCTTATTGACTCTTTCTTATTCTTGCCCCATGGCAGGATGTGGTCTTCAATTTGAAAGCCATAACTCCTTGCTTTCTTGGCAAAGGGTTCCTTTGCCTGATTTTGATTTGTAGCAGCATGGTCCATTACCATAATTGGTTGTTCCTCTGGTTCAGTCCAGCATATGATTGGATTATCCATATCAAACTCCTAAAAAATTATCAGCTTAGCATCTCCTTTGATGTGAAGGAGTTTGATTTCTTCATTTTGAGCAATCTTCAATCTGAGCAATAGAGATTCGCATCCAACTATGTTGTTGGTTTTACTGACTTGCAAATTACATGAAGGAAGAATATCTCCTTGAGGAGATATCAACACAGTCCCAACTCCATCGTTGGTGGAAAAAATTTTGCCATTGGATTTCAAGATCAAAGCATCATTAGAAGTTGATCTCCCATCATATTTATCTTCATTAGAGATGGAAGATCCTTCCTTACTTGTACTGTGCCCTACCAATTCTCTTAAAGTCTTGTTTAGATCAATTCTTGGATTGTTAGCTATAAGACTTTCATCTCTAGAGACATGAACATCCTCTATGGTAAAGAAATATTACCCCTGCCTGAAGACTCAAACAAAATTTGTGTTGTAGGGGTTGATGTTTGGGTGACCACATATTTTGCCTCCTTTTCAGGGAGCAATCTCTTCATTACACCTTGGACAAGGATCCTTACTTCAGATAGGTCCATGCTTAGTTCTCCTCCCATGTCCTTGCAAAAATTTCATCCAAGAAAAATGCCATGAGATGTTGGGACATCAGCAACCAAGATAATCATCTTGATTTTCTTGTCTGGAAAGGCTACCAATGCAAATTGGGCATCTTTAATTTTCCCCAACAATGGTACTTGCTTGTTCTCCATGGAGAAACATCTCCCAAATGTCTTGGTCAGTGTGAGACCCAGAGGCTTAGCTACTTTAGCAGGCATGACATTGTCAAATGCCTTGAAATCAATGATGCAATTGTTGAGTTGATAACCATTTATTAATAGGGAAACACAGAAAGGTTCTATTTTCCTAGGGGCAACTGGAGGAGTAATGACAAGATTATATGGAATGGGCATGTTCTTTGGGGAATCAAAAATTATTTTCTTAACCTCTTGTCTTGCAGAGATGGTTTTGTTCTTGACACATTGGACCAACTTATCCAATTGATTAGGATTAGCTTACAAATATTCAAATTTAGACATTTGTATTTTTGTCTTTTTGACATGATCGATTATGTCAAATGGCTGAATTGAGCTAGGTATAGAGAAAGGTACTTCAACTTTTTGAGTTTTATGAGAGGTGGGAGGAGGGTTGGTTTACGAGATTGAATTAGAAGGTGAAGGTGAAATTGATGTACTTATATTTTGGGTGATCACCAAATCCTTTGACTGAAAAGGTAGAGTGGTTCCACGCTTAACAATTGTAATTGTTGGTTGAGGTTGCTCCTCTATCTTCCCTTTATCAGCTTGCTAGATTGATTAGTTTTTGGACCTAGTAAACACTGCATATGATCCATCAATAGCTTCTCCTTTGCTTTTAAGTTCATCCTGGTAGTTTAAGAAACCAATGTAAGAGTCACCAGCTGATTCTTCTTGATTTTATATAAGGATATCAATGTCATTTTTTTGATTTAATTCAAACTAGAAAGAGAAATCTGACTCTGCTTCAAGATATCCTATTGCTAAATTAGTTGGAGGAGCTTCCAAGGCAAGTTTACCTTGTGGGGGAGGAAGGCAATTTTGTTGCCCTTGATTCTTGGCAGCATTGCCCTGATATGACTGATTTGGGAATGTCCTTCTATATGACATTCCTTGAGCCATTTGATTTTTAAGAGCAAGTAACTCATTTGCCAATTTTTTCACCATTGGATCTATGGTGCTTGTTGATGAATATTCAGATGATGATGAAGCTTTATTTCTATTTGGATCTCTTCTTATCTTCCCTACTAAGATGAGATCATCATCTACCTTAGTGGCCAAAAGTTGAGCTGTACAAAGATCTATTTGACTAGCATGTCTCAAAAGAAAACTTACTTCAGGTAACTGAGAATTAATGAAGAAACATTTGAGATTCTCAATTGTAGGTCAAGCAATTATAGGAATTCTATTTCTTAGTTTGTCAAATTTGGCTATGAAGTCTCTCATAGGTTCATAGGTCTCTTTCTTCATCTGTGTAAGTTGAGCCAGAAGTGCATGTGCATCTTCTGCAGGTTTGAATCTGGCTTCAAACTTATCTTTGAGGGTATTCCAATCAGTTACTGACCGAGCCTGTAGATGATGAAACCAATCCATAGCATTGCCTTGTAATATTTCTACAAATAGCTTGACTGCTACATCTTCAAATTCTACTCCAATTACTCCACTGGCTATGCTGAAAGCTACAATGTGTTCATCAGGATGAACTTTCCCATCACCATAGAATTTGGGGAAATTCTTCCTTGAATTGTGTGGAAGCTCATGTAGAGGTGGAGTAAGATTGAGAGGACCAAAAGCATTACCCCAGGGGCCTTGAACTGCCATTGTAGGATTATGAAAAGGAGGGATAACAAATTTTAGAGGGGTAATTATTGGAAAAGCTTTATCAACAAAAGAAGTAGATACTTCATCTGGAAATGGAGATCTGACTTTAGTATGAGGAAAGCTCTTGGTTCGTTGGAGATGAGATGGTGAAGGAAACAGATCAAAATCACTTTATTGTACCAACTCGAATATAGGGTCAATGATACCTTTAGCCCTTTAGCTTTGTGTGTACCTTGAATCTTCCAGATTGTGAAACAAAAATGGAAAAGAATTGACCTTGCTTCAGTTAAAACTTGAGGCTTTAAACTGTGCACTCTTTCCCAGCAGTTCTAGTTTTGTAGACTAGATAAAATAATGAAGGTGGAGGAAGATGGTAAGGCTATAAATGGATAATGGGTAAGACATGAAATGGAGTCGCCAAAGTCTATAATGGATAAGGGTTATAATGATAATCAATAAGACACAGGTGATGTTTCAATCTAAAACTTGAGGTTCCAAATTGCACAAAATTATGTATATCCCTAGTGGAGTCGCTAAAAACTATTAGTTGAATATATTGTCGATTAGCGTACTGATAAACAAAATAGGTCTGATCAACCAAAGTAGGAAGATTAGTCATCCAAATGTGTAGGTTTAACAAATCAGAAGGGGTTTGATCTCTCCTCTCATCAAGGGGAGGTTCCCTATATATATATATATATATATATATATATATATATATATATATATATATATATATATATATATATATATAATACTCAAGGGTAGGACAAACCATCCATCTCTGTTTTTTTAGAGATGATGTGCGTGGATCAAAGGAAAAACTCAAGGGAAATGATAGAAAGCACTCCTCTTCTTTCAGAAGTACTATTTAGCAAACCACAAGAATACTCCTAGTAGTAACAACAAAATTTAGAAAAGGACATAGTAACCAGCAAATTGAGATGCAACACAAAGTCTCCACCTGAATTGCTCAAGATAAGATATGAAGGACAATGAGGGCATAAAGTTGTCCCAAGGTCCTTTACATAGAAATGAAAAGAAAATACACTAAAGGCAGTTATGGGGGCACAAATTCTCTCCACATTTGAATCTTCAGGACACCTTACTGACTACTTTCACCAATTTTGCTTGTTGAATTAAAGGAAAAGAAAAAATATTTAGGAAAAAGACATAAGAACAGTTTCCTCAAAAACAAAGATATCACAGCACAAAGTCTAAAAAATCACTTGCTTTCTTATTCTAATAACAAAATATGATGAATAATCTGAGTTCAAAGTCTCAGTAATGCCTTTCAATTTGGGTAGAGTTTCGTTTTGATTGTCAAAAAAAGATATATTTACAATAAAAGAGAGTCCCTTATATAGCCTCTTCAAGAAGGACTCAAGAACAGTAACACATCATGTTGCATTAAAATCTATTAAGAAGATGGGCTGAAACTCAGGGGCATTTACCCATTTGCTTTTCTCAATGCAGAGAAACAAGTGACGCTATTGAAATTTTACATCTTTCAATGTCCACCTAGCGATCTGATCCTTCCTTCATCGTTCCTTCTTCTTTGGTTAATTAAATCGAGTCTTGAATTCAATTTTCTATTCTATTCCTTCCTCACTTTTTGCTGGTCTTGGCCTTAAAGCCTATGAATGCATTCAATTCTATAGATTACAAAGATCAATGGCTATTTTATGAGCTTTGAAATTGACGTTTGCACACCCGTCAATACGTTTTCAATGGCTAGTTCATTGTCTTGAATTTGATGTCTTCAGGCACATCACCCCTTGGTCTTTCTTTGGCTTTTCTGTTTGGCACTTTCCTAGAAAGAACCTACCCTTTTGGGCCTTAAGAAATGATCTATTTTGGGTCGGGAAGAGCCCCCTGCAAGGGTATCTACCCTTCGAGTGGTCTTTGGATGGCCTTTGGGCTTCTTTATTCTAGCGGGTCGTTAGATTCTTCCTTCAGATTTCTTGTTTTACATCTTCCCAAAGGGAAGGTGACTCTTTAGCTTTAGGGAAGTGTCCTTTAATTTGGAAGTTGAGATTCCCCTGCAAGGGCACCTACCCTTCGGGGTCCTTTGGTGGCCTTTTCCTTAGTCTTTGTAGACATTTCCTACGGATATTTCCTGCAGACAATTCCCACAGGCATTTTCCCTGGGATTTCTCTGCGGGCATTTTCCCACAAATAAAAAGTCTATGGAAATGTTCCATTTGCCTTGGTCTTTATGAATTCCTTCAGGATTTCCTCCTATGGCTTTTCCTATAGACAAAAAGTCTATGAGAATTATCATTTTGTTCTTCAGCTTTGAAAAACTCCTTCAGGCTTTCTTCCTGCAGCCTGTCTGAATTCTTTCAGACTTTTTGTCTGAAGGAATTCCTTCAGACAAAAGTCCAAAATAATTATGCCTTTGTCTACCTTAAACAAATTTTTTGAAAGAATATACCTTTGTGGCGTTCTTTGAAAATGACCCTTCTGAAGGGTATTTTTGTCGACCAAGTGCCCTCCGCAAGGGCACTTGTCCTTTGGGAGGCTCTTTGAATTTTTGCATTTGAACCGCTCCTTTGAACCGACTGAGTGAACTGCTTGGTTGAACCAAGCCATTGAACCATTTAATTGAACAAAATGTTGAACCAATCCATTGAACCATTCCGTTGAACCGCTTTGTTGAACCAAGCCGATGAACCAAGCTTTGAACCAAAATGGTTAAAGCCGATGGTTCAAGCCAATGAATTGTTTGATTGAACCGAAGAATTGAACCAACTATTGAACCAAAATTTGGTTCAATGATTCAAATGAATCCTTTGAACCAACTGACAAACCATTTTATTGAACCAAAGGATGAACCAAAGTTTGGTTCAAAGCGGATGAACCACCCAAGTGAAATAAAGCGTTGAACCGCTTAGTTAAACCAAGCCATTAAACCGTTCCTTTGATTGAACCCATCGTTGAACCGAAAGCATTGAACCTTTGAACCAAAGTGGTTCAATGGTTCAACGGTTCAAGCCTTCTTTGCTTAGATGCTTGCCGATGGAGATTTTTTATTGAACCAAGGCACTGAACCAATCCTGAAAATGACCAAGTGTTAGAAACTGATTCTTTTGGTTAAACCCACCTGCAAAAGTCTTTGAACCTGTAGAAATGAACTTGATAGCAAAGTCCGTAGAAACCAAGTCTGTAGAAATCAACCTATAAATCCCATTGAACTTGGCCTGTAGAGTCCTTATATTTAAGCTTGCAGAGTCTGTAGATTCCTGAGAAGTTTGAAAAATGAGGAATTTGAATGCCCAGGACAAATTTCAGAAAGGGAAGAGACAATTTTGGTTTTTAGGACCAAAATAGTTCAAATGTTGTCCCAAAAATGAGTGATATTTTTGGGGGACAACACACTTAATCATACATTGAATATCTAATGAAGCGTATGAAAGTTAATTTGTCAAAGGCATCTCTGAGTAAATGCACTAGTGACAAGCGTCACAATCATAGAGCTTGAATAGTAAATATATGGTGTAGTTCAAAGTCAATAAGTCAATGAGGAATGCAAAGATGAAAAGTGTCTTAATAGCAAGAACTAACAACAATGTGTAAAAGGCACACACTAATTCCAAGTGTCACATTCTCAAGAGCTAAGTAGAGATAAATATTGACCTTGTCCAAAGATCTGATGGTGAGTAGATCATTGTGACAAGGAGATCTAAAAAAGTGATGGACTTATGGGATAAAGTGCTCAAGCTTTATCAACATAGTGGTAAGTTAAAGACAAAACAAGTCTGGGAAGATTGATGAAGCATAATCATTTCAAAGACTCAGGAAGTTATGAGATGGGATAAATATCTCAAAGTTTAATGTCAAGATAGAAGTAAAGATCATGATAGCATGAAGATCCAATAACATGTGAAAGATCGAATCAAAAAGATCAATAGATGTATTTTAAAGGTGAATAGTTAAGGTTCAAAACCATACAAGGATCTAACAAAGGGCATGAGCTTATCAAAGATCAATTGAATAGACATGTTATAAATTTGAGCTATTTGAATAAAGACCATCTGATCATGGCACTAACATAAGATCGATGATCGATATTAAAAGATATGTTCAATCTAATGGTCAAACATAGGAATATGTAGGAACATGCAAGTAAGCCATGAATCATGACATAGACAATGAATTTGATTGTTGTAATCAATCAAATCTATGTAAAGTATTTCAAAGCTGTCATGCTTTTACAAAGGTCATTTTTGGACATTTTCAAAGGAAACAGATAGAATATCGATTATGGGTTTTTCATGAGCATCTTAGATAAATGGTCCATAGGTTTAGATGAATGATGATGGGCCCAAATTTGAATTATCTTTGCTCTCAAACATTATAGGGTTTCTCAAAAAATCCCTAAGGGTTTAAGTCATAACATCAATAGATATTTTCTAATTTGATGTTGACTAGATATAGTCAAGACTCAGTGGCTTAAGTTATATCTTAAGCCCTTATTGTCAATATAAAATTGATCCCTTCAACCTAACAATTATAGGCTTGAAGAAATGATCAATACTTTTTGTTTCCTAAGTCTTAGAATTAATATTTGTCCTAGCTTGATCAATAGTTAGTGCTTAATCATACATTAAAGATCTAACAAAGTTATGAAAATTAATTTATCAAAGGCACCTTTGAGTAAACATGCTAGTGACAAGTGTCACAATCACAAATCTTGATAGTAAATCTATGATATGTTTCAAAGTTAATAATTCAATGATTAATGTGAAGATACCAAGTGTCTCAATAGTGAGAACTAATAGCAATGTATATAAGGCACGTGATAATGTCAAGTGTCACATTCTTGAGAGCTAAGTAGAAATAAAGATTGAGCTTGTCAGAAGATATAACAGTGAGTGGATGATCATGTAAAGGAGATCCAATGGAGGGAGTGGACTCAATGGGATAAAGTGATTGAGTTTTATCGACATAGTGGCAAGTTAAAGATAGAAAAAGTTTGGGAAGATTGATGAAGTGTAAGCATTCCAAAGATGTAGGAAGTAACAATATGGGATAAAGATCTCAAAGTTTAACATTAAGATAAAAGTAAAGATTGTGCTAGTATGAAGATCTAATGGCATGTGGAAGTTTGGATCAGAAAGGTCAATAGATGCATTTTAAAGGTGAACATTTAAAATTTGGAAGCGTACAAGGATCCAAAAAAGGGTGTGAAGCTGTTAGAGATCAATCGAATGGACACATTTTAATGTTGAGCTATTTGAATAAAGACCATTAGATCATGGCACCAAACATAATATTAATGCTCAATATTTAAAGATATGTTTAGTCTAATGGTCAGACATAGGAATATGTAAGAGCATGTAAGTAAGTCATGAATCATGACATAGACAATGAATTTGATTATTGTAATCGATAAAATCTATGTAAATGTGCATGTGCATCAAAAATAAAGTCCAAAAAATGATATAAATAGTAATGAGACCAAGAATCATGGTGGTGGTGCATGAGTTCTAGATGTGGGAAAATTACAATTCAAGATATAATGATCTGAGTCCAAAATAAAGTGTGATGTGTGTAGACACCTAAATCTAGCCACCAATGACCTCCAACCAAGCTTTTGACCAATTTCCAACTAAAGTGCACAATTTGGCTTAAAAACACTAAAACACATTAAATGAGTTGAAATTAATATATTCAAGTGTTAATTTTGTCCAGAGTATCATTAAATGAGGCAATGCAATTTATGGGCTAGCTAACTTTGATCAGATCATTTTGAGTCAAAATGCCAATTTTCACTTGGGTGCTCCGGATTGCTCTTTTCTAAAAAAAGTATTATAAGAGATGTGAATCTTTGTTATTTTGTGTTGGCAACACCCTAAATGGGAATACGGTTCTAATACATCTGACATTGACTTCCAATTCTAATCTAGTCAAATTTTGGACCAATAACAAGGCATTTTGATCAATCTGAGTAATTTGTGCACAAAGTTCTTAATCATGCTTAAGAGCTAATAAAACCAAATTAGAGCCTAATTAAGAATTCCATGGAAACTTATTGATTACTTGTTTTTAAAAATGAATATTGAATAAATGCATCATTAGGTGACCTCGTTTCTTGGGAAGACATCCCTAGGCCATAAATACTACAAATATCAAGATTATGGGTCTCCCATGCCTCATAATGACCCCCCATGCCTCTTCAACACCCCTTTTTTCAATGTCATGATGAGGATAATTATAGATTTAATTCCAAAAAATTGAATTAATCCTCAACCACACATCTTCATCTCAAGATGGACAGTTCACATTAATTCTGAGCAATCTCAAAAATCTATAAATAAGAGGCCTTGCATATTGAATTTTATGCTTAATTTGTGTAAATTTACCATGTCAAATTGATTCCAAAATCTCTCACATGCCAAAATTATGATTCCAAATTATTGATCCAAGCCAAGCCAAAGCCATAAGGTACCAAGGAGAAGAGGAGATATCCAAGCCTCCTTTGATGAAGACTTCATGAGCATGAGCCGAACAAGCCACTACAACAAGCATTTGGAGCATCCAAGGTGTCAGGATTATGGAGCACACAATTGATCACCTTGTATAAGCAACTATATGCGGAAATTAACCAAAATACACAAGTAACTAGAATTCAGAAATAACACAGAATATGAGAGACAATACCCAATTGTATTAATACTCTTTCAGAAAAGAACTACAAATGAAAAGACGCCACACTCTTCCACACCTTACAGGCTTCCCACACCAAGTGTACAGTAATTCACCTTCAAGAGCTCACTCTCTCTCTTACAGTCCCAACACACAACTCAAACACAGAGTTGGTGTTCACCTCCAACCAGTCAGTATCACTACTACCATTACACCGAGTATACACACATACTCAATCGAGTACACAATGCACTCCAAGTACATTTCCCATGAACTTACAACAAACTGAAACTCAAATGATCTTACTTTGGAAGGATCTACCTTGCCTTCCTCTTTGCTTTCCAACCGAGTACACACCGTACTCCAAGTAGATCTCTCCTGATATTACTACCTATTGTGTTACTGATCTCCCTGATCCTGATGCCACCTGCAAATCAATCTGGTCTTACACACCTGCCAACCAACTTGGTTTTGCACACCTAAAAACCTAGATCTTGCACACACAAACACCTGCAAATCAATGATCTTACTTACCATGTAGATCTCCAAACATGGCCTTGCACACCTGCCGACCAAGATCCTACATACATGAAGAATCCTTCTGATTTTCCAAACCATCACCCATACTTGGCACTGTGGCACTAGGAGGAACACACCTTTCTCTCTTCACTCTGAAGGAGCTTATTTTTGCTCTCTTACTCTCTAGCACACTTTACAATACAGCCCATGAGTCTATTATATAGATCCAATGCAAACAATAATTAGAAATCTAATTACAATAATTAGATCTATAGCTTCAATTCTATAATTGGCCTTCTAAATGCAAACAACTAGTTTGTTAATTAACTATTTGTGCAACTGACAGTTCTAGAACCACACAGGTGACCGACATCGGTCCCTATCTGCCTGGAGGTGACTGACGTCGACTGACACCTGACCGACGTCAGTTGCTTTGCTCATTAGATATGACCGACATCAGTTGATCAGACCGATGCTGGTTGCTCTATAACTTATTAACCTCTTAGCCACCTCCTTCCCTATTTGCATCAATGAAGCTTTTAGCTCCATAACCTAACAATCTCCCACTTGGAGATAAATAGTTGCACTGTACCTGTACCTGTACACCATCTAATCTATTTCCTGGCTTGTATCCCTCTTCAAGCTCAACCTTGAAGACCAACCACCACAACACCTATGGTGCACCTCCTGTCATCCAAGTAACCTGCCGCATCTACATCTATAAAAACATTTAGAAAAGAACTTGACCCTGCATAGCATGTGCACCTGTTACTGGTCCCTCTCAGATACTTGAGAATCCACTGAACTGCCCTCCAGTGCTTCTTTCCCAGATCAGCTCCAAACTTTCAAACAGCTCCCACTGTGTGGGCAAACCCAGGTCCAGTACGCATGTACTTAACCTCATCATGTGAATCAAGACACTATTCATAGAATTTTCCAACCCATCGGTGTGCTAATCGGCTTCACACAATCATCTGGACACAAAATCAACCTGTGATCTTCCATATCTCTAGAACACACTCATGCCAAAGAATTTTGCTCCTCCAGATTCTTCATGACACACCACTGATCTAACTTTACCTTTAGTTCAGCAAAACCCTACATGTGTAACCCTGCATCAAGCAAACACACAACATACAGTAACAGGATAATGTCGCAACTCATCATCCACTTGGTAAAGAAACCACAGTAGTTAAAATGACATTGACTAAAGCCATGCTTTGTCATCCACCTGTCAAACCTGTACCACTATCTTGGAGATTCCTCAAGATCATATGACCTAGCCTTTCATCTCACGTATCCATTCTCTCTATTCTTTAACCAAGGAATCCATTCGTCTCTCAGTGCTTTCTTTCAGCTGGCAACCCTACCAAATCTCCCGTTTGGTTCTGCATCCTATTCATGCCATGCTCCCACTGTTTCCTGGATCCTTCCTACTCTACAGTGAGTAACGAGTATAAAAAAGAGGAACAACGAATTTGAGGCTTATTTACCCTTTCAGTCCTCCATATGGGCATTTGAGACTCCTTGACAGCTTGCTGTCCACCCAAAATCTGTTACAGTGACTGACCTCGGTCACCACACAATCTGCATCTGACTAACGTCGATTCCATGTGACTGTCCTTTCTATCGATCCTAGTTTTCTGACTGATGTCGGTCTTAATTAGTTGCCGATGTGGGTTCCCTGACTGACACCAATAGCCACCCTGCCTGACACCACCGACTCTGGTCTGCACATGATCGATATTGACATCTATCTGTTCGATGTCGGTTCCCCCTGATCGATGTTGGTAACTGTGTTCACCTATGAATGATGACTTTTTACTTGTGAGCTTACTTTGAATCAAATCCCTATCCAAACTACCCTACTTAGAGTTACTCAGCCTTCTCCACTGATCTCTGTCTTTCATCTCCTCCATAAACACCAAGGCTTTCCAGTTTTTAAGTCTGTCAAAGACATCTGACTTCTTGTTAAGAACATGCATCTCCTTCTTCCTCATGTGACCAAGCCTACAAAGCCACGTCTTTACAATAGAAGAAGAATCAGTAATATAAGTAGATAAATAAAGGATACCTACTTTCTTACCACCTACTAATTTAAGTGCATCCGCTGTGAGAGTTTCTATGCATCTCTCATCACCCAACTTTCTTGAAGAAATTAGCCTTATCTTTAGAATCAGGACCTGCATGACCTCTTTCAACACCCATGTGTTGGCCACCTGTAATTTCAGCTTCACTTCCCCTTTGCCAAAACTTTGACAAGGCACACCAGCCCCTACATAAATCTTTCCAAAGTCTTCAAAGACCTTAACATGGAAAAATACTCTATTTCAAGCTGCATGGAAAAAGGCAACAGAATCTATAAAACAAGATTCTACTTTATTCAAGGAACATCCTAGAGCATCCTGTGCAACAACACTTGCAACATCTACTTCTTCAATTCCTTCATGTTGATCTTCCACCAACCAGCAATATTTCTTTACCTGCTCTTTCTTTCCATAACACCGTAATTGACCATTCGTGCTTTTCAATTCCTCCATTCTTAGTGTACTTTCTTCTGCCATTGCTATACTCCCACTCAATCAGAAACCCCTGAGAGTGCCCTATAATCAAACACAAACCTGCTCCCTGCAACCTTAGCTTTGATACCACTTGTCAGGATTATGGAGCACACAATTGATCACCTTGTATAAACAACTATATGCATAAATTAACCAAAATGCACAAGTAACTAGAATTCAAAAATAACACAGACTATGAGAGACAATACCCAATTGTATTAATACTCTTCCAAAAAAGAATTACAAATGAAGAGATGCCACACTCTTCCACACCTTACAGGCTTCCCACACCAAGTGTACAGTAACTCACCTTCAAGAGCTCACTCTCTCTCTTACGGTCCCAACACACAACTCAAACACAGAGTTGGTGTTCACCTCCAACCAGTCAGTATCACTACTGCCAGTACACCGAGTATAAACACATACTCAACTGAGTACATAACACAATCCAAGTAGATCTCCCATGAACTTGCAATAACTTGCAACTCAAATGATCTTACTTTGGAAGGATCTACCTTGCCTTCCTCTTTGCTCTCCAACCGAGTACACACCATACTCCAAGTAGATCTCTCTTGATATTGGTACCTGTTGTGTTGCTGATCTCCCTGATCCTGTTACCACCTGTATATCAATCTAGTCTTGCACACTTGCTGACTAACCTGGTTTTACAAACATGCAAACCTAGATCTTGCACACACAAACACTTGTAAATCAATGATCTTACTTACCATGTAGATCTCCAAACGTGGTCTTGCACACTTGTCGACCAAGATCCTACATACATGAAGAATCCTTCTGATTCTCCAAACCAGCACCCATACTTGGCACTGTGGCACTAGGAGGATAACACCTTGCTCTCTTCACTATGAAGGAGCTTATTTTTGCTCTCTTACTCTCTAGCACACTTTACAATACAGCCCATCAGTCTATTATATAGATCCCATGCAAACAATAATTAGACATCTAATTACAATAATTAGATCCATAGTTTCAAGTCTATAATTGGCCTTTTATATGAAAACAACCAGTTTGTTAACTAAATATTCATGCAATCGATAGTTCTGAAATTGCACAAGCGACCGACATCGGTCTCTATCTACTTGGAAGTGACCCACGTCGGCCAACTCCTGATCAACGTTGGTTTCTCTACTCACTGGATATGACCAACGTCAGTTGATCAGACTGACACCAATTGCTCTACAACTCAGCAACCTCCTTCCCTATTTGCATCAATGAGGCTTTTAGCTCTACAACCTAACAATCTCCCACTTGGAGATTAACATCTGCACTATACCTGTACCTATACACCATCTAATCTGTTTCTTGGCTTGTATCCCTCTTCAAGCTCAACCTTAAAGACCAACCACCACAACACCTGTGGTGCACCTCCTGTCATCCAAGTAACCTGCCACATCCACATCTAAAAAAACATGTAGAAAAGAACTTGACCCTATATAACATGTGCACCTGCTACTGGTTCCTCTCAGATACCTGAGAATCCACTAAACTGCCCTCCAGTGCTTCTTTCCTAGATCGGCTCCAAACTTTTTGACATCTACCACTACGTGGACAAACCCAAGTCTAGTACGCATGTACTTAACCTCATCATGTGAATCAAGACACTGTTCATAGAACTGTCCAACTCATCGGCGTGCTAACCGACTTCACACAATCATCCAGAGACAAAATCAACCTGTGATCTTCTATGTCTCTAGAACACACTCATGGCAAAGAATTTTGCTCCTCCAAATTCTTCATGACACACCACTGAACTAACTTTACCTTTAGTTTAGCAAAACCCTGCATGTGTAACCCTGCATCAAGCAAACACACAACATACAGTAACAAGATAATGTCGCGACTCATCATCCACCTGGTAAAGAAACCACAGTAGTTACAATGACATTGACTAAAGCCATGCTTTGTCATCCACCTGTCAAACCTGTACCACTGTCCTGGAGCTTCCTCAAGACCATATGACCTGGCCTATCATCTCACGTATCCATTCTCTCTATTCTTTAACCAAGGAATCCATTTGTCTCTCAGTGCTTTCTTCTAGCTGGCAACCCTATCAAATCTCCCGTTTGGTTCTGCATCCTATTCATGCCATGCTCCCACTATTTCCTGGATCCTTCCTGCTCTATAGTGAGCAACGAGTATAAAGAAGAGGAACAGTGAATTTGAGGCTTAATTACCCTTTTAGTCCTCCATATAGGTGTTTGAGACTCCTTGACAGCTTGTTGTCCACCCAAAATCTGTTACAGTGACCAACCTCGATCACCACAAAATCTGCATCTGACTGATGTCGGTTCCATGCAACTGTCCTTTCTATTGACATCAGTTTTTTGACCGATGTTGGTCTTACTTGGTCACTAACATCAGTTCCCTAACTGATGATGATAGCCACCCTTCCCCACACCACCAGCTCTGGTCTGCACATGATCGACATCGGCATCTGTCTGTTCGATGCTGGTTCCACCTGACTGACATCGGTAATTGTGTTCACCTGTGAGTGATGACTTTTTACCCGTGAGCTTACTTTGAATCAAAACCCTGTACAAACTACCCTACTCAGAGTTACTCAGCCTTCTCCACTGATCTCTATCCGTCATCTCCTCCATAAACACTAAGGGTTTCCAATTCTTAAGTCTGTCAAAGACATCTGACTTTCTGTTAAGAACATGCATCTCCTTCTTCCTCATGTGACCAAGCCTATAAATCCACATCTTCACAATAGAAGAAGAATCAGTAATATAAGTAGATAGATAAAGGATACCTACTTTCTTACCACCTGCTAATTAAAGTGCATCCACTGTGAGAGTTTCTGTGCATCTCTCATCACCCAACTTTCTTGAATAAATTAGCCTTATCTTTAGAACCGAGACCTGTATGACCTTCTTCAACACCCATGTGTTGGCCGCCTACAATTTTAGCTTCACTTCCCCTTTGCCAAAACTTTTACAAGGCACACTAGCCCCTAAATAAATCTTTCCAAAGTCTCCAAAGACCTTAACATGGAAAAAGACTATTTCGGGCTGCATGGAAAGATGCAACAGAATCTATAAAACAAGATTCTAATTTATTCAAGGAACATCTCAGAGCATCCTGTGCAATAACACCTGCAACATCTACTTCTTCAATTCCTTTATGCTAATCTTCCACCAACCAACAATATTTCTTTACTTGTTCTTTCTTTCTTTAACACCGTAATTGACCATTTATGCTTTTCAATTCCTCCATTCTTAGTGTACTTTCTTCTACCATTGCTATACTCCCACTCAATCAGAACCTGAGAGTGCCCTATAATCAAACACAAACTTGCTCCCTACAACCTTAGCTCTGATACCACTTGTCAGGATTATAGAGCACACAATTGATCACCCTGTATAAGCAACTATATGCAAAAATTAACCAGAATGCACAAGTAACTAGAATTTAGAAATAACACATAATATGAGAGACAATACCCAATTGTATTAATACTCTTTCAGAAAATAATTATAAATGAAGAGATGCCATACTCTTCCACACCTTACAGGCTTCCCACACCAAGTGTACAGTAATTCACCTTCAAGAGCTCACACTCTCTCTCTTACGGTCCCAACACACAACTCAAACATAGAGTTAGTGTTCACCTCCAACTAGTTAGTATCACTACTACCAGTACACCGAGTATACACACATACTCAACTGAGTACACAATGCACTCCAAGTAGATTTCCCATGAACTTGCAACAACCTGCAACTCAAATGATCTTACTTTGGAAGGATCTACCTTGCCTTCCTCTTTGCTCTCCAATCGAGTACACACTGTACTCCAAGTAGATCTCTCCTGATATTGCTACCTGTTGTGTTGTTGATCTCCCTGATCCTGCTGCCACCTGCAGATCAATCTAGTCTTGCACACCCACCAACCAACCTAGTTTTACACACCTGCAAACCTAGATCTTGCACGCACAAACACCTGCAAATCAATGATCCTATTTACCATGTAGATCTCCAAACATGGCCTTACACACCTACTGACCAAGATCCTACATACATGAAGAATCTTTCTGATTCTCCAAACTAGCACCCATACTTGGCACTATGGCACTAGGAGGAACACACCTTGCTCTCTTCACTCTGAAGGAGCTTATTTTTGCTCTCTTACTCTCTAGCACACTTTACAATATAGCCCATGAGTCTATTATATAGATCCCATGTAAACAATAATTAGATATCTAATTACAATAATTAGATCCACAGCTTTAAGTCTATAATTGGCCTTCTACATGCAAACAATTGGTTCATTAACTAAATATTCATGCAACTGACAATTTTAAAACTGCACAAGCGACCGATGTTGGTCCCTGTCTACCTAGAGGTGATCGACATCGACCGACTCCTGAATAATGTTGGTTGCTCTGCTCACTGAATATGACCAACATCAGTTGATTAGATCGATGCCAGTTGCTCTTCAACTCAGCAACCTCCTTCTCTATTTGCATCAGTGAAGCTTTTAGCTCCACAACCTAATAATCTCCCACTTGGAGATAAATAGCTGCACTATACCTTTAACTGTACACTGTCTAATCTATTTTCTAGCTTGTGTCCCTCTTCTAACTCAACCTTGAAGACCAACCACCACAACACCTGTGGTGCACCTCCTATCATCCAAGTAACATGCCGCATCTGCATCTACAAAAACATGTAGAAAAGAACTTGACCCTGCATTGCATGTGCACCTGTTACTGGTCCCTCTCAGATACCTGAGAATCCACTGAACTACCCTCCAGTGCTTGTGTGGGCAAACCTCATCATGTGAATCAGGACACTGTTCATAAAACTAACCAACCCATCAGCGTGCTAACTGGCTTCACACAATCATTCGGAGACAAAATCAACCTGTGATCTTCCATGTCTCTAGAACACACTCATGCCAAAGAATTTCACTCCTCCAAATTCTTCATGACACACCATTGAACTAACTTTACCTTTAGTTCAATAAAACCCTGCATGTGTAGCCCTACATCAAGAAAACACACAACATACAGTAACAGGATAATGTCGTGACTCATCATCCACCTGGTAAAGAAACCACAGTAGTTACAATTACATTGACTAAAGACATGCTTTGTCATCCACCTGTCAAACCTGTACCACTATCTTGGAGCTTCCTCAAGACCATATGACCTGGCCTTCCATCTCACGTATCCATTCTCTCTATTCTTTAACCAAGGAATCCATTCGTCTCTCAGTGCTTTCTTTCGGCTGGCAACTCTACCAAATCTCTCATTTGGTTCTGCATCCTATTCATGCCATGCTCCCACTATTTCCTGGATCCTTCCTACTCTGTAGTGAGCAACGAGTATAAAGAAGAGGAACAATAAATTTGAAGCTTACTTACCCTTTCAGTCCTCCATATGGGCATTTTAGAATCATTGACATCTTGATGTCTGCCCAAAATCTGTTACAGTGACCGACCTCGGTCACCACACAATTTACATCCGATCGACGTCGGTTCCATGCTACTATCTTTTCTACCAACACCAATTTTTTGACTGATGTCAGTCTTACCTGGTCACTGACGTCAGTTCCCTGACCGATGCCGGTAGCCACCCTACCTGACACCACCGGCTTTGGTCTGCACATGACAGACATCGGCATCTATCTGTTAGACACTGGTTCCCCCTAATCGATGTCAGTAACTATGTTCACCTATGAGTGATGACTTTTTACCTGCGAGCTTACTTTGAATCAAAACCCTATCCAAATTGCCCTACTCAGAGTTACTTAGCCTTCTCCACTGATCTCTATCCATCATCTCCTCCATAAACACCAAAGCTTTCCAGTTCTTAAGTCTGTCAAAGACATCTGACTTCTTATTAAGAACATGCATATCATTCTTGCTCATGTGACCAAACTTACAAAGCCATGTCTTCGCAACAGAAGAAGAATCAGTAATATAAGTAGATAGATAAAGGATACCTACTTTCTTACCACCTGCTAATTCAAGTGCATCCACTGTGAGAGTTTTTGTGCATCTCTAATCATCCAACTTTCCTGAAAAAATTAGCCTTATCTTCAGAACTGGGACCTGCATGACCTCCTTCAACACCCATGTGTTGGCCGCTTGCAATTTTAGCTTCACTTCCCCTTTGCCAAAACTTTGACAAGGCACACCAACCCCTAAATAAATCTTTTCAAAGTCTCCAAAGACCTTAACATGGAAAAATACTCTATTTTGAGCTACATGGAAAGAGGCAACAGAATCTATAAAACAAGATTCTACTTTATTCAAAGAACATCCCAGAGCATCCTGTGCAACAACACCTACAACATCTACTTCTATAATTCCTTTATGCTGATCTTCCACCAACCAGCAATATTTCTTTACCTGCTCTTTCTTTCCATAACACCGTAATTGACCATTCATTCTTTTTAATTTTTCCATTCTTAGTGTATTTTCTTCTACCATTGCTATACTCCCACTCAATCAAAAACCCCTGAGAGTGCCCTGTAATCAAACACAAATCTGCTCCCTACAACCTTAACTCTGATACCACTTGTTAGGATTATGGAGCACACAATTGATCACCTTGTATAAGCAACTATATGCAAAAATTAACAAGAATGCACAAGTAACTAGAATTCAAAAATAACACAGAATATGAGAGACAAAACCCAATTATATTAATACTCTTTCAGAAAAGAATTACAAATAAAGAGACGCCACACTCTTCCACACCTTACAGGCTTCCCACACCAAGTGTACAGTAATTCACCTTCAAGAGCTCACTCTCTCTCTTACGATCCCAACACACAACTCAAACACAGAGTTGGTGTTCACCCCCAACCAGTCAATATCACTACTATCAGTACACCAAGTATACACACATACTCAACCGAGTACACAATGCACTCCAAGTAGATCTCTTATGAACTTGCAACAACCTGCAACGCAAATGATCTTACTTTGGAAGGATCTACCTTACCTTCCTCTTTGCTCTCCAACCGAGTACACACCGTACCCCAAGTAGATCTCTCCTGATATTGCTACTTGTTGTGTTATTGATCTCCCTGATCCTACTGCCACTTGCAGATCAATCTAGTCTTGCACACCTATCGACCAACCTAGTTTTACACACCTTCAAACCTAGATCTTGCACACACAAACACTTGCAAATCAATGATATTACTTACCATGTAGATCTCTAAATGTGGCCTTGCACACCTACTAACCAAGATCCTACATACATGAAGAATCCTTATGATTCTCCAAACCAACACCCATACTTGGCACTATGGCACTAGGAAGAACACACCTTACTCTCTTCACTCTTAAGGAGCTTATTTTTGCTCTCTTACTCTCTAGCACACTTTACAATACAACCCATGAGTCTATTAAATAGATCCCATGCAAACAATAATTAGACATCTAATTACATTAATTAGATCTGCAGCTTCAAGTCTATAATTGGCCTTCTACATGCAAACAACCGGTTCGTTAACTAACTATTCATGCAACTGATAGTTCCAGAACTGCACAGGAACTGATGTCGGTCCCTATCTACTTGGAGGTGATCGACATCGACTGACTCCTGACCGATGTTGGTTGCTCTACTCACTGGATATGGCCGATGTTGGTTGATCTGACCAATGCTGGTTGCTCTGCAACTCAGCAACCTCCTTCCCTATTTGCATTAGTGAAGCTATTATCTTCACAACCTAACAATCTCTCACTTGGAGATAAATAACTGCACTGTACCTGTACCTATACACTGTCTAATCTATTTTCTAGCTTGTATCCCTCTTCAAGCTCAACCTTGAAGACCAAACACCACAACACTTGTGGTGCACCTCCTATCATCTCAGTAACCTATTGAATCCACATCTACAAACACATGTAGAAAAGAACTTGACCCTGCATAACATGTGCACCTGCTACTAGTCCCTCTTAGATACCTAAGAATCCACTTAACTGCCCCTAGTGCTTCTTTCCCAGATTAGCTCCAAACTTTTTGACAGCTCCCATTGCATGGGTAAACCCAGGTCCAGTACGCATGTACTTAACCTCATCATGTGAATCAAGACACTGTTCATAGAACTGTCCAACCCATCGGCATGCTAACCAGCTTCACATAATCATCCAAAGACAAAATCAACCTGTGATCTATCATGTCTCTAGAACACACTCATGGCAAAGAATTTTGCTCCTCCAAATTCTTCATGACACACCACTGAACTAACTTTACCTTTAGTTCAGCAAAATCTTGCATGTGTAACCCTGCATCAAGCAAACACACAACATATAGTAACAGAATAATGTCACGACTCATCATCTATCTGGTAAAAAAACCACAGTAATTACAATGACATTGACTAAAGCCATGCTTTGTCATCCACCTGTCAAACTTGTACCACTGTCTTGGAGCTTCCTCAAGACCATATGACCTAGCCTTCCATCTCACGTATCCATTCTCTCTATTCTTTAACCAAAGAATTCATTCATCTCTCAGTGCTTTCTTCCGGCTAGCAACCCTACCAAATCTCCCATTTGGTTCTACATCATATTCATGCCATGCTCCCACTGTTTTCTAGATCCTTCCTGCTCTACAGTGAGCAATGAGTATAAATAAGAGGAACAACAAATTTGAGGCTTACTTACCCTTTCAGTCCTCCATATGGGTGTTTGAGACTCCTTGACAACTTGCTATCTGCCCAAAATCTGTTACAGTGACCGACCTCGGTCACCACATAATCTGCATCTGACCAACATCGGTTCCATGTGACTATCCTTTCTACCGATGCCAGTTTTTTGACCAACATCAGTCTTACCTGGTCATCAACATCGGTTCCCTAACTGATTCCAGTAGCCACCCTACCCGACACCACCGGCTCTAGTCTGCACATGATCGACATCAGCATCTATCTGTTCGATGCCAGTTTCCCCTGATTGATGCCGGTAATTGTGTTCACCTATGAGTGATGACTTTTTACTCGCAAGCTTACTTTGAATCAAAACCCTATCCAAACTACCCTGCTCAGAGTTACTCAGCATTCTCTACTGAACTCTTTTCTTCATCTCCTCCATAAACACCAAGGCTTTCCAGTTCTTAAGTCTGTCAAAGACATCTGACTTCTTGTTAAGAACATGCATCTCCTTCTTGCTCATGTGACCAAGCCTACAAAGCCACATATTCACAATAGAAGAAGAATCAATAATATAAGTAGATAGATAAAGGATACTTACTTTCTTACCACCTGCTAATTCAAGTGCATCCGCTACGAGAGTTTTTGTGCATCTCTCATCACCCAACTTTCTTGAAGAAATTAGCCTTATCTTTAGAACCGAGACCTGCATGACCTCTTTCAACACCCATGTCTTGGTCACCTGCAATTTTAGCTTCACTTCCCCTTTGCCAAAACTTTGACAAGGCACACCAACCCCTAAATAAATCTTTCCAAAGTCTCCAAAGACCTTAACATGGAAAAATACTCTATTTCAGGCTGCATGGAAAGAGGCAACAAAATCTATAAAACAAGATTCTACTTTATTCAAGGAACATCCTAGAGCATCCTATGCAACAACACCTACAACATTTGCTTCTTCAATTTCTACATGCTGATCTTCCACCAACCATCAATATTTATTTACCTGCTCTTTCTTTCCATAACACCATAATTGACCATTCGTGCTTTTCAATTCCTCCATTCTTAGTGTACTTTCTTATGCCATTGCTATACTTCCACTCAATCAAAAACCTCTAAGAGTGCCCTGTAATCAAACACAAACCTACTCCATGTAACCTTAGCTCTGATACCACTTGTTAGAATTATGGAGCACAAAATTGATCACCTTGTATAAGCAACTATATGCAGAAATTAACCAGAATGCACAAGTAACTAGAATTCAAAAATAACACAGACTATGAGAGACAATACCCAATTGTATTAATACTCTTCCAAAAAAGAATTACAAATGAAGAGATGCCACACTCTTCCACACCTTACAGGCTTCCCACACCAAGTGTACAGTAATTCACCTTCAAGAGCTCACTCTCTCTCTTACGGTCCCAACACACAACTCAAACACAGAGTTGGTGTTCACCTCCAACCAGTCAGTATCACTACTGCCAGTACACCGAGTATAAACACATACTCAACTGAGTACATAACACAATCCAAGTAGATCTCCCATGAACTTTCAATAACTTGCAACTCAAATGATCTTACTTTGGAAGGATCTACCTTGACTTCCTCTTTGCTCTCCAATCGAGTACACACCATACTCCAAGTAGATCTCTCTTGATATTGCTACCTGTTATGTTGTTGATCTCCCTGATCCTATTGCAACCTGCAAATCAATCTAGTCTTACACACCTATTGACCAACTTAGTTTTGCACACCTACAAACCTAGATCTTGCACACACAAACACTTGCAAATCAATGATCTTACTTACCATGTAGATGTCCAAACGTGGCCTTGCACACCTACTGAGCAAGATCATACATACATGAAGAATCTTTTTGATTCTCCAAACCAGCATCCATACTTGGCATTATGGCACTAGGAGGAACTCACCTTGCTCTCTTCACTCTGAAGGAGCTTATTTTGGCTCTCTTACTCTCTAGCACACTTTATAATATAGCCCATGAGTCTATTATATAGATCCCATGCAAACAATAATTAGACATCTAATTAAAATAATTAGATCTACAATTTCAAGTCTATAATTGGCCTTCTATATGCAAACAACTAGTTCGTTAACTAAATATTCATGCAATCGACAGTTCTGAAACCGCACAAGTGACCGACATCGGTCCTTATCTACCTGGAAGTGATCGACGTTGGCCAACTCCTGATCGATGTTGGTTGCTCTGCTCACTGGATATGACCAACGTCGATTGATCAGACTGACATCGATTACTCTACAACTCAGTAACCTCCTTCCCTGTTTGCATCAGTGAAGCTTTTAGCTCTACAACCTAACAATCTCCCACTTGGAGATAAACAACTACACTGTACCTATACCTGTACACTATCTAATCTATTTCTTGGCTTGTATCCCTCTTCAAGCTCAACCTTGAAGACCAACCACCAAAACACCTATGGTGCACCTCCTGTCATCCAAGTAACCTTCCACATCCACATCTACAAAAACATGTAGAAAAGAACTTGACCCTACATAACATGTGCACCTGCTACTGGTCCCTCTCAGATACCTAAGAATCCACTGAACTGCCCTCCAGTGCTTCTTTCCCAGATTGACTCTAAACTTTCTGACAGCTCCCACTGCATGGGAAAACCCAGGTCCAGTATGCATGTACTTAACCTCATCATGTGAATCATGACACTGTTCATAGAACTGTCCAACCCATCGACATGCTAACCAGCTTCACACAATCATCTGGAGACAAAATCAACCTGTGATCTTTGATGTCTCTAGAACACACTCATGCCAAAGAATTTCACTCCTCCAAATTCTTCATGACACACCACTAAACTAAATTTACCTTTAGTTTATCAAAACCCTACATGTGTAACCTTGCATCAAGCAAACACACAACATACAGTAACAGGATAATGTCACGACTCATCATCCACCTAGTAAAGAAACCACAATAGTTATAATGACATTGACTAAAGCCATGCTTTGTCATCCACCTGTCAAACCTGTACCACTATCTTGGAGCTTCCTCAAGACCATATGACCTGGCCTTCTATCTCATGTATCCATTCTCTCTATTCTTTAACCAAAGAATCCATTCGTCTCTCAGTGCTTTCTTTTGGCTGGCAACCCTACCAAATCTCCAGTTTGGTTTTGCATCCTATTCATGCCATGCTCCCACTATTTCTTGGATCCTTCCTACTCTGTAGTGAATAACAAGTATAAAGAAGAGGAACAATGAATTTGAATCTTACTTACCCTTTCAGTCCTCGATATGGGCATTTGAGACTCCTTGACAGCTTGTTATCTGCTCAAAATCCATTACAATGATTGACCTCAGTCACCACACAATCTGCATCCAATTGACATCAGTTCCATGTGACTGTCCTTTCTATTGATGCCAATTTTTTGACTGATGTCAGTCTTACCTGGTCACCGACGTCAGTTCCCTGACTGACGCTGGTAGCCACCCTACTCGACACCAATGGCTCTGGTCTGCACATGACCGACATCGGCATCTGTCTGTTTGATGTTGGTTACCCCTGACCGATGCCAGTAATTGTGTTTGCCTGTGAATGATGACTTTTTACCCACGAGCTTACTTTGAATCAAAACCCTGTCTAAACTGCCCTGCTCAGAGTTACTCAGCCTTCTCCACTGATCTCTGTCCATCATCTCCTTCATAAACACCAAGGCTTTCTAGTTTTTAAGTCTATCAAAGACATCTAACTTCCTATTAAGAACATGCATCTCCTTCTTACTCATGTGACCAAGCCTACAAAGCCACGTCTTCGCAAAAGAAAAATAATCAGTAATATAAGTAGATAGATAAAGGATACCTACTTTCCTACCACCTGTTAATTCAAGTGCATCCACTGTGAGAGTTTTTGTGCATCTCTCATCACCTAACTTTCTTGAAGAAATTAGCCTTATCTTCAGAATCGGGACCTGCATGACCTCCTTCAACACCCATGTGTTGGCTACCTGCAATTTCAGCTTCACTTCTCCTTTGCCAAAACATTGACAAGGTACACCAGCCCCTAAATAAATCTTCCCAAAGTCTCCAAAGACCTTAACATGGAAAAATACTCTATTTCGGGCTGCATGGAAAGAGGCAATAGAATCTATAAAACAAGATTCTACTTTATTCAAGGAACATCCTAGAGCATCCTATGTAACAACACCTGTAACATCTACTTCTTCAATTCCTTCATGTTGATCTTCCACCAACTAGCAATATTTCTTTACCTGCTCTTTCTTTTCATAACACTGTAATTGACCATTCGTGCTTTTCAATTCCTCCATTCTTAGTGTACTTTCTTCTGCCATTGCTATACTCCCACTCAATTAGAAACCCCTGAGAGTGCCCTATAATCAAACACAAACCTGCTCCCTACAACCTTAGCTCTGATACCACTTGTCAAGATTATGGAGCACACAATTGATCACCTTGTATAAGTAACTATATGCGGAAATTAACTAAAATGCACAAGTAACTAGAATTCAGAAATAACACAGAATATGAGAGACAATACCCAATTGTATTAATACTCTTCCAGAAAATAATTACAAATGAAGAGACGCCACACTCTTTCACACCTTACAGGCTTCCCACACCAAGTGTACAATAATTCACGTTCAAGAGCTCACTCTCTCTCTTATGGTCCCAACACACAACTCAAACACAGAGTTGGTGTTCACCTCCAACCAATCAGTATGACTACTACTAGTACACTGAGTATACACACATACTCAACATAGTACACAACACACTCCAAGTAGATCTTCCATGAACTTTCAACAACCTGCAACTCAAATGATCTTACTTTAGAAGGATATACCTTGCCTTTCTCTTTGCTCTCCAATCGAGTACACATCGTACTCCAAGTAGATCTCTCCTGATATTACTAGCTGTTGTGTTGTTGATCTCCCTAATCCTATTGCCACCTACAGATCAATCTGGTCTTGCACACCTGTCAACCAACCTAGTTTTGCACACCTACAAACCTAGATCTTGCAAACATAAACACCTATAAATCAATGATCTTACTTACCATGTTGATCTCCAAACATGGCCTTTCACACCTACCGACCAAGATCCTACATACATGAAGAATCCCTCTGATTCTCCAAACTAGCACCCATACTTGGCACTGTGGCACTAGGAGGAACACACCTTGCTCTCTTCACTCTAAAGGATCTTATTTTTTCTCTCTTACTCTCTAGCACACTTTACAATACAACTCATGAGTCTATTATATATATCCCATGCAAACAATAATTAGACATCTAATTACAATAATTAGATCTGTAGCTTCAAGTCTATAATTGGCTTTCTACATGCAAATAAATGGTTTGTTAACTAATTATTCATGCGATCGACAGTTTCAAAATTGCACAGGCAATCGACGTGGGTCCCTATCTGCCTGGAGGTGACTGACGTCAACCAACTTCTAACTAACGTTGATTGCTCTGCTCACTGGATATGACCGACATCAATTGATCAGACCAACGTCAGTTGCTCTACAACCTCTCAATAACCTCCTTCCCTATTTGCATTAGTGAAGCTTTTAGCTCCACAACCTAACAATCTCCCACTTAGAGATAAACAACTACACTGTACCTGTACTTATACCTGTACACCATCTAATCTATTTTCTAGCTTGTATCCCTCTTCAAGCTCAACCTTGAAGACCAACCACCACAACACCTGTGGTGCACCTCCTGTCATCCAAGTAACATGTTGCATCTGCATCTACAAAAACATGTAGAAAATAACTTGACCCTGCATAGCATGTGCACTTACTACTGGTCCCTCTCAGATACCTGAGAATCTACTGAACTGCCCTTTAGTGCTTCTTTCTCAGATCAACTCCAAACATTCTGACAGCTCCCACTGCATGGGCAAACCCAGGGCTAGTATGCATGTACTTAACCTCATCATGTGAATCAAGACATTGTTCATAGAACTGTCTGACCCATCGGTGTGCTAACCAGCTTCACACAATCATCTGGAGACAAAATCAACTTGTGATCTTCTATGTCTCTAAAACACACTCATGCCAAAGAATTTTTCTCTTCCAAATTCTTCATGACACACCACTGAACTAACTTTACCTTTAGTTCAACAAAACTCTGCATGTGTAACCCTGCATCAAGCAAACACACAACATACAGTAGCAAGATAATGTTGCGACTCATCATCCACCTAGTAAAGAAACCAAAGTAGTTACAATGATATTGACTAAAGCCATGCTTTGTCATCCACCTGTCAATCCTGTACCACTGTCCTGGAGCTTCCTCAAGACCATATGACTTGGCCTTCCATCTCATGTATCCATTCTCTCTATTCTTTAACCAAGAAATCCATTCATCTCTCAGTGCTTTCTTCCGACTGGCAACCCTACCAAATCTCCCATTTAGTTCTACATCCTATTCATGCCATGCTACCACTATTTCTTAGATCCTTCCTGCTCTATAGTGAGCAATGAGTATAAAGAAGAGCAACAATGAATTTGAGGCTTACTTACTCTTTCAGTCCTTCATATGAGCATTTGAGACTCCTTGACAGCTTGCTGTCTACCCAAAATCTGTTACAGTGACCGACCTCAGTCACCACATAATCTACATCCGACCAATGTCAGTTCCATGCAACTATCCTTTCTGTCGATGCTAATTTTCTAACTGACGTCAGTCTTACCTAGTCACCGACGTTGGTTCTCTGACTGACGCCGATAGCCACTCTACTCGACACCACCTACTTTGGTCTGCACATGACCAACATCAGCATTTGTCTGTTTGACGTCAGTTCCCTCTAACCGACACCAGTAATTGTGTTCACTTGTAAGTGATGACTTTTTACCTGTGAGCTTAATTTAAATCAAAACCCTATCCAAATTGCCCTGCTCAGAGTTACTCAGCCTTCTCCACTGATCTCTATCTATCATCTCCTCCATAAATACCAAGGCTTTCTAGTTCTTAAGTCTATCAAAGACATTTGACTTCTTGTTAAGAACATGTATCTCCTTCTTGCTCATGTGACCAAGCCTACAAAGCCACATCTTCACAATAGAAGAAGAATCAATAATATAAGTAGATAGATAAAGGATACCTACTTTCTTACCACTTGCTAATTCAAGTGCATCTGCTATGAGAGTTTCTGTGCATCTCTCATCACCCAACTTTCTTGAAGAAATTAGCCTTATCTTCAGAACCGAGACCTGCATGACCTCCTTCAACACCTATGTGTTGGCCGCTTGCAATTTCAGCTTCACTTCCCTTTTGTCAAAATTTTGTCAAGGCACACCAGCCCCTAAATAAATCTTTCCAAAGTCTCCAAAGACTTTAACATAGAAAAATACTCTATTTGGGGCTGCATGGAAAGAGGCAACAAAATCTATAAAACAAGATTCTACTTTATTCAAGGAACATCCTAGAGAATCCTGTGTAACATCTGTAACATCTGCTTCTTCAATTCCTTCATGCTGATCTTCCACCAACCAAGAATATTTCTTTACCTACTCTTTCTTTCTATAACATCATAATTGACCATTCATACTTTTCAATTCCTCTATTCTTAGTGTACTTTCTTCTGCCATTGATATACTCTCACTCAATCAAAAACCCCTGAGAGTGCCCTGTAATCAAACAAAAACCTGCTCCCTGCAACCTTAGCTCTGATACCACTTGACAGGATTATGGAGCACATAATTGATCACCTTGTATAAGCAAATATATGCAGAAATTAACTAGAATGCACAAGTAACTAAAATTCAAAAATAACACAAAATATGAGAGATAATACCCAATTGTATTAATACTCTTCCAAAAAATAATTACAAATAAAGAAATGCCACACTTTACAGGCTTCCCACACCAAGTGTATAGTAATTCACCTTCAAGAGTTCAATCTCTCTATTATGGTCTCAACACACAACTCAAACACAGAGTTGGTGTTCACCTCCAACTAGTCAGTATCACTACTACCAGTACACTGAGTATACACACATACTCAACTGAGTACACAACACACTCCAAGTAGATCTCCCATAAACTTGCAACAACCTACAACTCAAATGATCTTACTTTGGAAGGATCTACCTTGCCTTCCTCTTTGCTCTCCAACCGAGTACACACCATACTCCAAGTAGATCTCTCCTGATATTGCTACCTGTTGTGTTACTGATCTCCCTAATCTTGCTACCACTTGCAGATCAATCTATACTTACACACCTGTTGACCAACCTAGTTTTGCACACCTGCAAACCTAGATCTTACACACACAAACACCTACAAATCAATGATATTACTTACCATGTAGATCTCCAAATGTGGCCTTACACACTTTTCGACCAAGATCCTACATACATGGATAATCCTTCTGATTCTCCAAACTAGCACCCATACTTGGCACTGTGGCACTAGGAGGAACACACCTTACTCTCTTCACTCTGAAGGAGCTTATTTTTGCTCTCTTACTCTTTATCACACTTTAGAATATAGCCCATGAGTCTATTATATATATCCCATGCAAACAATAATTAGACATCTAATTATAATAATTAAATTCACAGCTTCAAGTTTATAATTGGCCTTCTACATGTAAACAACTGGTTCGTTAACTAACTATTCATGCAACTAATAGTTCCAAAACTGCACAGGCGATCGACGTCTATCCCTATCTTCCTGGAGGTGACTGATGTCGGCCGACTCCTGACCGATGTTAGTTGCTCTGCTCACTAGATATGATTGACGTCGGTTGATCATACCGACGCTGGTTGCTCTGCAACTCAACAACCTCCTTTCCTGTTTGCATCAATGAAGCTTTTAGCTCCACAACCTAACACAAGGAAGGTGAAGGATTATTGTTTTTTTTTACTTTTTAGTTTCTTTTTTCATTTATTTTTGTTGTTAAGCTCACCCTAGTAACTAGGCCTAGAGATGTATGCTAGTTAGTGTGTTTTTATCAATTTATTTTCATTTTGGGACTAACACAATACTAATCACCTCTCTTGAGTCAAATTCCTAGTTCACATAATGATACTTCTGGTGGGACAACACTCCAAAATTTTGATCAAATAACACCTATAAGTAACATACTAATAATTATCATGTAGGATCTTGGAGTGTGGAAGCAAAAAAAGGTGAATATTTGAGTAAAAAGCTTATTTTTTGGAGCTCATGATTTTGTTGTTGAGACTATCTAATTCAAATCCCAACTTGACTTGACTTGACCCAACTCACCCCAACTCAGATCCCAACTCAGCCTAACTTTACCCAACTTGCCCTTAATTAGATTTTAACTCAGCTTGACATGACCCAACTCACCCTGACTCAAATCCCAATTTGACCTAACTCAACCCAACTCGCTCTGACTCAGATCCCAACTTGGCCTAACTTGACCCAAATCACCTTAAATAAGATCTCAACTTGGCCTGACTTAACCCAACTTACCTTGATTCAAATCCCAACTTGACCTGAATTGACCCAACTCACCCTAACTTGGATCCCAACTTAGCCTAATTTAACTCAACTCACCCTGACTTGATCTAAACTCAACCTGACTTGACCCAACTCACCCTGACTCAAATCCCAACTCAACCTAACTTAACCTAACTCACCCTAACTCAGCCTAACTTGACCCAACTCACCCTGACTTAGATCCCAACTCAGCCTAACTTGACCCAACTCGCACTGACTCAAATCCCAACTCAACTATGTGAAACCTAAGAGTTAAAAGGATATTTTAAAATGTTTGGTTTGGGGCCATACAAACTCTATTTTGGATGACTTTTTTTAAAACCATGTGTTTTTTTCTAAATTTTCAAAATTTGACATTAGTTTAACTTCAATTTTCATAGAGTTTTTACAAAGTTTTGACAATCTATTTGGATGTTTCTACTCTAACACATTTACTTTTGGGGTGATGCCTTAAGGGTAGACAAGTAACCAACAGATTTAAAATTTGATAAATCATGTTTTAAACCACCTTTTGAATTCTTTTAAAACTAATTAGGAAACGTATTTTGGTGCTTAATGAAACATTTAGAGGCTTAAGTAAAGGCATTGAAAATTACAACTTAATACTAAGGGGTCAAAAGAACACCACCAAATCTTTCATTTGGACTTAAAATTGAACACACTTGTCAATTTTTGTTTTCTATATTTGTTTAATTAGAAATTATTTGGTAAAAATAAGATTTGTGCATGTATTCTCCTCCATTTTTCCCCTTTAGAGAACCCTTGGAATCAAAAGTGCTTTCCTTATTTGTAAATTGCCTAGTACAAGGTATAGAAAGAACATCGTCTAAAGCACTCCGCAAAAAATCACAAAAGTATTGGCTGACCTTGACAATGACCCTAAAGTCTTTCTATTTTATGCTTTCTTTATTTTATGTAAACTTGACTTTTGAGGGGGACATCATTTCCTCCCATGAGTTATTTAGGGAAGCTTTGACCTAGGGTTTCACCTCTCAGTATTGAATTATTTTGGCTCCATATTAGAGTTTCACACATGACATAGTGGCACTTTGGACATTATACTACACTGAGCGAATAATAAGATGTAGTGGTTTTAAAAAGGTTTAGAACTTTTTACAACAAGCCAAGTGATATAGACCCAAAATATGTGATTTTCTTTTGTATTGTTTGATGTGAAAGTTATTGTGCAATTGATTCCCCTAAAATGTTTAGAGACTTGTAGATCTTAGGCAAATCCCCACTTGCCATGAAATTATTATTGATGCGAGGTGCACCTCAAGGTCCATGTCACAATACTATCATTTGAGAGAAGGTGGGTGTAAAAACCTACTATATAATGCATATTTACTTTTGGATGAACACTTAAAATCCTCTCAAATGATATATATTAATAGATTCTAACAATACAAAGCAACCTTATCAGTTTAGGATCTAAGAGCGATTAATGAGTTGGTTTTATCCTAGATTAAAGTCTTGTTTGGAGTCAAAACTTTGTGTAAACAAATGATACAAACCAAAACACATATTCCTCATTTTCCTTTGAACAAAGAGGCATTATGCTGCCCACGTGAAATCATCAATTTGCCTTGTTCAAAGTTCATCAAAACTTGGAGTCATATCATCCATTTTGACATAGTTATGTTGGCCAATTGAGTCTAGATCTTTGCCAAAGTTTTTTAAGTCCTTCATTTATAATATAAATTCAAAATTACACATTTATAAGTTTATAGGGTTGATGTGTTAAGTGGGTTTGCCATTTTCACTAAACTTGAGGGAACTTAGGTTCAATTTCCAATTTAGGTTGAAGGCCATTTAAGACTCTTGATCATTATCACCACTTGATAGACTTAAGTCATTTTTTGCTAAACACTTACACTTTGATTCTATGCGCCACAACATTTTGAGTCAAGAATGATAGTGTTATGATGTCAAATTTATGGAAAACTATCTTTGCCTTAGAGAGTTTTTAAAACAATCATTTTGTCACATCTTTTGGGTAGTCTAGCATTGTTACACTTCCCAAAAAAATTTAGATATTGTTTCATAGGCTCTCTTGCATAGAGTTAAAATTTGTTCATACATTTTCAGACCAATTTGAGTGTACCTTTGATAACCTTTGTCTAGCACAGTTACATCATTCACTTTTTGTTTACCTTATTTGTCAAAAGAACTAAGTTTTATACCAGTATTTGTGATAAAAATAAACTATCTCTAAAGTGCCTTTTATTTCATACCTTATACTTATTTGATCGAGTCCATGTCTAAGAATAAAATGTCTAGTTTTTTATAAAAGTGTTTTAAATCTATTAGATTAAAACTTTCATCTATTTCAAAGTCTAGATTTTGATGTTGTTTAGATAAGAGTCCTAACACATGCCTTGTTTGAGCATAGATGTTGATGCCATGTTTGGCCAAAAGACTTAACAACTTTTACTTTCCTAGATTAGACTGATCTAAAGCACTTTAACCTTAGAGTTTGGCATTTCAATTTTTGGTCTATTTACTTGCTTATCTTTGTGTGAAACATGAAGAATTAGATATTTAACTCTAGCTTATTTCCTCATAGATATTTGCATAAACCTTTTGATCTTTTTGATGAATCTAGACCAAGTTTTAACATCAGATTTTAGGCATTAAGTTTGTATAACTCTCTTCCATTTCTATTACAAAAATATTTACTATGGATCCCAACATGTATTTCTATACTCGTAGTGGAATCATGTACAATCCAAGGATGAGTAGTGTGGTTGCACATGAAGAAATGGTGCAAGACCCCTACGTAAATAATATTCCTTATGAGATGGATCCTTATTCCTATTAAAATACTCAATTAGGGGCAAAAATCCAAGATCCATTGGCTAACTATTTGGCTAATACACCACCTTATTCAACATAAGACAAAGAACAAACTACACAATACCTAGCTACAATACCCACAACTGACAAACCAATTATTCAATAGTCATGCCCTACTAATATGCCTTCCACATATGATCTATTTTTATTTATGAATCACTTATTGAAAAATAAAGACAAGATTTTGGTTAGAGCCATAGAGGTAGGGGCCAAGTTTCTAGTAGATTTCCCTCATGAGAATTTACCAAGCCTAGTAAGAATGCCCCACAACATAATTTATGATCAACAGGCTTCTTCTGGTAATCTTTTGACTCTAGTCCAAACAACCTATTAGGACCCTAATATGCCTAATAAAAGCAAAAACATCATGGAATACCACTTTAACCAAATTCAAATGGCATATCAAACCTACCTAAATCTAGCACATAATTTCAATAAGATGACCATGGTGACCAAACCTCTTATTAACTTAGTTCTTTCAATAGGAGTTTTGATAGAGTTAATTGGTCAAGACAATCATAATTCAAACCCATTCACATAAAACAATTTGATAGACAACTTGTTGCATATGCTAATTATTAAAGAAGTGTCTTATGCTTCTACACAAAATGATGAGCAAAATATAGTGGATAATGTGTAAGCAATATCCAATCCAAATCAAAGTGGTACTAACACACAAACAACTAGTCAACAACATGTGCCTATAGTTAATACCATGAATGGATCATCATACCAAAGAATAGGAGCTTATGCACCCTAACCTTCACCACCTACTTCCCAACCTCAACCAATTACTTCATCAAGTGTGCAACCAATAGGATTAGGTATTCAAATAGCACCCAATGTCATACCTTAACAAAAAAATGTGATGAATCCTATTCCTCCTCAATAAAGGATGAGTAGTATTCCACAACAATAGGCACAATCTAATGTATGAACACAATAGAGGTCAAATATATTACCACTTCAACAAGGGTCAACTAAAGTTCCATCTCATCAGGTAGTGGTAAATACACCTCCTTAGTTATAGACCAGTGTACCAATCCAAAACCAAATGATGACTAGCCAATAATGTGTAAATATTGGTCAGTGTCAGATTCTAAATCTTCAACATGATTTTTCTTCCCAATAAGGATTCATGTAACAAGGAGGCTCTCATATTTCTCAAGTACCTACTAGACAACAATTAGTTTAGAATGTGCCATAATTTTAGAGATAGGGTCTTGGTTCACAAGTTCCCACTCAATAGCAAGGTTTGATTAGTCAGAAGCATGTCCCTTTTCAACCATAGTAGTCATGGTATAGTTATATCCCTCCATACCAACCACAAAATCCTCTAATTCAAACATTTATACCCAACCCAAATTAGAATATCACACAACCAAATATGCAATTCCAAGTACATCGTAATCCACATATGCGTATTCCTGGTCCTTTTCCCAACCAAACCAATATACCCCAATAGATATCTCCAACATACCCTAGTTAAAGTGTCCCACTTGTGACCTCCTAACCATCTACCCCCCTCAAACCAATGTTCCTTCTAATTTCTTATCCCAAGAATTGTAACAGATGAAGGATGTAATTACCACCATTTAGGTTGGAAAATAGTCTAAAAAGTTTAAGTTAGATGATATGTGTTCTTATCCATTTAACATGGAGTACTTGTAGATACCATTTCCTCCAAGATACGAACCACTGAAATTCAACTAATACAAAGGGAAAGGTGACCCTAAGGCCCATTTAACTGAGGTCTTTGTCACATGTCAACCAGTGGCATATAGTGATATAGACCTTTTATTTTTATTTCCAAGGAGCTTGGTTGGACAAGCCTTGGAGTGGTTTTTAAAGTTGCCCAAGAATTTAGTAACAGATTTTAATGATTTTTTTGATAAGTTTGTACAACACTTTTCCTATATTCTTAAACATGAGATTTCATTAGTTGACTTAACATAAGTTAAAAAAAAGGATAGTGAGAGTTTTGCAAGTTATCTATAGTGATGGAGAGCCCTTGCAAGTTGATTCACCCATAGTTTACTAGATAAATAATTAGCCACTATGTTTACTAAAAAATTGCATTATTGAGATAGCTTATCATCTGGAGCTATAATGTGCACATACTTTCAAGGAGATCACCGACAAAGGCTTGTTGATTGAGTGATCCCTTATTAATAAATGGATATTCAAGATTATGTCAACTAATCATAACCAAGGTACCAATCAAAGAAGTGGCCAAAACCAACATCCAATCCAAGCACAAGCATCACAACCAGCACATGCCAATAATCAAGATAGACCAAGTCAATTCAACCATAATAAGAATGTTGTGGGTAATGGAGTAACTGAGTCATGTCATGCCTAAATAGTGAAAACATCATCTACATCACCTTTTTAGCTTATTCCTACCCAATAACCTCTCTAATGAACATCATAAACACAACAACCAAGACCCATGCAACAAATGCAGTAACCTTTACCATTACAAACCCCTCCTCTAAGGATAACTATGCCTATGTGTCATGTCTTTAGTGATCTAGGAGAGCCTATTGAGTATATATTTCAAAAACTTACTACTACTAATATGATTAGTTGGCCTATACCAAATCATTATCCACAAGGCATTTCTTATCCTAATTAGTACCATGAAAATGAATTATGTGAATATCATTAGGTCAACGGGCATAATCTATGAATGTGTACAAATCAAGCATTTGATTGAGAATATGTTGGAGAATGGGGAGATAACATTGGATAATAGTGCTTCCACCTATAATCAAACTCTTAGGATTTATCAAAACTCCTTTCCTCAACATAACACATAGCAATAGAATAACAATTAGCAACAACAACACCAGCTGATGTAAAAAAAATCAATAGTATCAAAATCAAAAGATGAACTAGTATAATTATCAAAATCAACAACAAAACTCACAACATCAGAACAATGGAGAAAACCAAGGTCATAATGGTAACAACCAACAAACCTACATTGTAATTACACATGACTACAATAGGGTTGTAGGTCATACTATAGGGGTAGTATTAATACCATCTCCATTAATAATAGACTGAGCACCAATCAATATAAATCATTACTAAATAATGCCACATAACCAAATTACATAGATAATCCTTCTTTGATCTAGGACTGCACATAGGCAAACTAGCAAATTGAGACTCCCACTTTTGGACCATATACTAATAACTTGCCCTTGCCATGTGACCACATATAAGTACACTAGAAATTGAGACCTATCCTATCTAGTCCCACACCATTCCCAAAATTTATTAGCAATTATGGTCCAGTATCTAATCATGATTGTGCAATCACAAATCAAAGGTCAAATATTACTATCCTAGGTCTAAAACCATGTACCAATTTTCTTGTTATCTAGCCAACCGTTTAGCCTTGGAATAAACCATTCACCATTGATCAAGATAAGAAGTTTGATATTGTGAAACAATTACAAAAGACACTAGCACAAGTTTCTATTTTAGATTTATTATGAACGTCAACAATCCACAAGAATATTTTGATTGAGTTTTTAATCCAATCCACTATTTCCAATGACATATCCCATGATAAATTTCAAGCTTTAGTTGGACACCTAGCTCCAACCCAACAAGTCATATTAAACCAAAGTGATATGTATTCCCTTGGTCTAATCCATAATAATCCATTATACATAGAAGTTTATATAAAGTGACATAAAGTGAAATGTGTCCTTATAGATAATGGATCAAGCCTCAACATAGTGTCTCTAAAGCTCATCAAGCTTCTTGGGTACACAATGTTAAATCTCCAACCAAAAATGATAACTATAAAAGCCTATGATAATTAGGAAGGATAATCACAAGGCACCATTAGCTTACCAATTATCATTAGGCCTTTAACCCATGATACACTTTGCCATGTGTGTGATCTTGAGTTGTCATATAATATGCTTCTAGGTAGGCCTTAGTTACATGAGATTAATGCAGTCTTGTCAATGCTACACTAATGTATCAAGTTCTCCCACTCAAGGATGGAAGTGAATATTCTATAATATTTACACCCATATGAACACTATAAACATCTTGAGGCCAAATTTCAAAGATACAATTACCAATATGGCATGAATCCAAGTTCTAAGCAGGATAAAGGAAAGGCCATACTTATTGATTCTCTAGAGGATAATTTCATATATCCTAATACCGTGGTGTCCCTTTCCCATATGTCACCTCCTAAAGCTTCCAATCATTTTACCATTCTAGCTAATGGCCTGGGGGAGTATGTGACCCATGATACCTTCCATATTACCAATCTTCCTTAGAATCTGAAGACCTTTGGGTGACCTAAAGTCACCCCACACATGCATTGGAAATAAAAATCTAAATATAAACTTCATAATCCAGGACCAATCACATTCATACCAGCATTTGGCCTATAAAAGGACCCCCTCAATGGAGATGAATCATGGTTGTACAATGACAAATTAGTTGATTGTTACAAGAGCACCAAGTATCCTATTCTCAATATGATCATGAAACATCAAGATTGTTAAGGAAAAGGCCTCAAACTAAATCAAAAAGGAATCATTGAGCCAATTTCTATGACTAAGTATAAAAGACCTTATAGAATTAGATTTAAACTACTTGAGGGTGACCCCACATATCTTATTTGATTTCCATCACTGGTGACTAGTGATGATGATGCTGACAGTGAAACAGAGTCTGATCATAGCCTCACCTTTTATGACCTAGCTAAGACTAACCTATTCAATAACAATGCCATTTGTACCCTTACCCTAGTCATTCATCAAAACCCATTGTCATTATACTATCCTCAACTGATAGATTATGACAAACAAGAATCCAATTTGCTAATTGATGAGTTTTAGAATGATGACACATTCTATGACTTTTTAGGCCTTAGAGACAACATTTTTTTGGGAGATCATAAATCAATATTCTCAATTATATTGGACTTGAAGCCTATTTTGAAGAGTGGGTAAACACCCTTAGCCAAAAACAAATAAATAAACATTAAGGTCCCCAAGTGAAAACCTCTTTGAGGCACTTTTTGACTAGGTAAAAAGTAAAGGCAAAGGCTAGTCTAGTGGTGAAAAATTGTTTCAGGCATCATTAGATGGGGGTGTTCATTCTTATTTAAATTTAGACCAAGAGACCACTAATGATGAACTTGCCTATGGATTTGAGTTTTATTTTATGTAACAACAAGTATTTGTTCAAAATTTTCAATAATTTTTTTCTATTTTTTTCACATGGCTAGATCTCCCATTAGGGGACTCATATTCATCATCCCTAGGAGCTGTTGAAGATCAAGTCCTAATAGAGGAAATTGATATAGTCTAATAGTTCAATTCTTTACCTACTATCCTACAAGATGGTTTGACCCTTCTAGTTGAAGATAAAATAGAGGTAAACATCAGGACTTCATCGCACCTAAAATGTATAAAATTAGGCATGTCCCTCACTGAGAAGGAACATGAAGTCTTTACAACTCTATTGAGAGAATTTATAGATATCTTTGCATGGGCTTATTTTAACATGCTAGGTTTGGACCCTACCTTGTTTCTGCACCACCTCATGGTCAATCCTGATGCCAAACTGGTGAAACAAAATCTATGTAAGATACATCCTCACATTGTTATCTTGGTAAAGAAAGAGTTGGAAAAACTCTTAGAAGTAGGATGTATCCAGTCCATTGACTACTCAGAATGGATATCTAATGTTGTACCTATTAGCAAAAAGCTTGAAGGAATTAGAATATGTACTAATTTTCAAGACATAAACAAGGCTTGTCTTAAGAATGACTTTCTATTGTCCAATATTGACATGATCATTGACTCCATGACAAGTTATGAAATGCTTTCACTCATGGATGGATTTTTAGGATACAATTAGATTAGAATATCACTAAAACACCAACATAAAACAATGTTCACCACTCTATCAGGAACATTTTGTTATTAGGTAATGCAATTTGTTCTTAAGAATGTTCGATCTACATATCAAAGGACCATAACTATCATATTCCATGATATGATGCATGCTATTATTAAAGACTATGTTGATGACATATTAGGAAAATCTAAAACTAGGGCTAACCATCCAACAATGCTATGTAGGATATTTGAAAGACTGCAAGAGTACAAAGTTAAACTCAATCCAAAGAAATGTATATTTGGAGTAACCTTAGGAAATTTACTTGGATTCATTATGTCTTGTAGAGGCATTGAATTCTATCTGGCCAAATTCCATGCTATAATTGAGATGCTGCCACCAACCAATTTGAAGCAATTTCATAGTTTGTAGGGCAAGATCCAATCAATCTGACACTTCATCTCTTAGCTAGCAGAAAAGTTTCATCCATTTACACATATTTTAAATAAAGGATTTGCATTTCATTGGGATGACCACTACCAAACAACTTTTCAACAACTCAGGACTATCTAGTTAATCCACCTATTTTGTTACCTCCTATGCTAGGAAGGTCATTCTTATTGTATCTATCAACTACCACCAATGGCTTGGGGGAACTTTTGGCTCAAAATGATAACAATGAGAAAGAGCACGTAGTATACTACTTAAGTCATGCCTTGGTCACATATGAACACAACTATGCACCTATTAAAAAAATTGTCTATTAATGGTCTTTGTAGCTAAAAAACTATGCCATTAAATGTTGAACAATAAAACCATGGTCATTTCAAAAGTAGATCCGCTCAAGTATCTACTATCTAAAATAAACGTACAAGGTATAATGGGCAAATGGATAATGCTTCTTAGTGAGTATGACATAGAGTATGTCAATCAGAAAGCAATCAAAGGATTGGTATTGATAGATCAATTTTCTGAAGCACCACTTGTAGACACAAAGCCAATCACATTTCATTTTCCTGATGAATCCATAATGACCATCATTGACATACCTCTTGAGGAGTAGAAATGGAACCTATAGTTTGATGGTTCATTTATTACACATAGATTAGGGGTAGGCCTCTTATTTATTACACCATAGGGGGATCTAATCCCTAAATCATTCATAATTAGTTTTCCTTGTATAAACAACATGGCCAAGTATAAAGCATTTGTCATAGGACTTCGATAGGTAGTACAATGGAATATATCTCATCTAAAGGTTCATGGTGATTCTCAATTAATCATCAATAAAGTTACAGACCATTTTTAGACCAAAGATGATAAGTTGGTTCTATATAAGTATATGGTCAATACCCTAAAGCAAAAAATTACAAATATCTAATTTGAACATATACCAAAGGATAGTAATAGAATTGCAAATGCCGTGACTACTATTGGCTCTCTGATTTGACAAATAAATAAAGCTAGAGAATATCAGTTCCTTGTTAAGAATTTGTTCACACTAACTCATGAAACTTCAACTGTTGTAATGATTTATGATATTCTCGGTCCTAATTCTATTTGGTACTTAGAAATTTACAACTATCTTCATGACCAAATTCCACCACCTAACCTATCTCAAAAACAAACCAAATCCTTTATTCATCATTCCACTCATTATAATGTATTTAGATCCACCCATTACTACCATAGTTTTGTTATAGCTCTGCTTCATTTTTTAACTTCAATAGAGTCTACACTAGCGTTAAGAAAAGTTCATGAAGGGGTATGTGCAGCTCATTCTAATAGGGTAGTCCTATCTAAAAATCTCTTGCATACAGGTTATTGTTGACCCATGATGGATGAAAATGTAGTTCCATATGTAAATAAGTGTGATAAATGTTAATGACATGCTAATAAAATTCATGCCCCAACCCAAACTCTAAAATTGATGTTGATACCATGGCCATTTATTACATGGGAACTTGACCTCATTGGGAAGATCAACCCCAATTCATTTTATGGCCATAAACATATCCTTACCATCACTGAGTATTTCACTAAGTGGGTTAAAGTTATACCCCTTACATGACTAGAAAGCAAATTTCCAAATTTATCTTCAACCATCTCATTTGTCTCTATGGTATTCCCTCTAATATTATATTTGATAATGGAGGATCATTTAAGAACAAGGATTTAGACCAATTATGTACCAAATATAACATCACACAATATTTTTTGATAGCATATTACCCTCAAGGTAATGCTCAAGTTGAAGCATCAAAAAAAACCATTGTCAATATTCTCAAAAAGATTGTCAATGATGTTGATCATGATTGGCACCTATAAATATTTCCTAACCTTTAAGTATACCGTATCAATCATCTTACTCTTACAAGATCCACTCCATACTAAATTGTTTATGGTACTAAAACCATCCTTCCCATTGAGGTCAAATTACCTTCACTATGAATATCTTTCAAACATGTCTTAGATGATCATGACTATCGAGTAGCTCACCTATAAGAGCTAGACCTACTTGATGAAAAATGCACAATTGCACTCAAAAATATTTAGGCATATCAAAATTGACTCAAAGGCCACTACAATCAATGTGTCAAATATAGAAAATTTGAACTTGGTGATCTTAATCTTAAAGAAAACTAAAAAAATAACACAACTGAGAAGAAGCATAAAGGCAAATTCAAACCAAATTGGATAGGGCCTTTCATCATTACTAAAAATTATAGATCAGGGGCATACAAGCTTTCCACACTAGATAGAGATGAAATTCCTGAGCTAATAAATATTATTCACCTCAAGTAGTACTGTGCTTGAGTGCTAAGGTGTATTATCTATAAGGACCATTTCAGTGGTGCCATTTTATCACTATTCTTATTTGTACAAATATTATTCTTATATGTCCTCTTATCCATATCCACTTTACATTTTTGATCTATCAACCAAATATGTTCTAAAGCGTAGCCTATTCGACCTTAGTTTTTTCCATTCATTAACATTTTTAGCACTGAGAAATCTGATTAGTTTCATCAATTATTTTAAGTACTTCAAAAAAAATCATATTTTGAAGTAGTATAATAGAAGTTTTGATAGTTGCATCCTTCATTTGTTACTCCTTTCTTATCACTGGTCTTGATACTAATTATAACCACCTTTGGGTAAATTATTAACATTAATCCATGCTGTTGTGTCCTAGTTATAACTTCTTATGGGAAAACTAGGGGAAAAAATTGTTTATTAAGCCTTGACATACCACCTTACTACTTCCTATGCCATACTATGAATTTTTACCAACTATGCCTATTTTATTTGAATTGACTGCTACACTAGTCAAATTCCTCTACTATAGGGTAGAACTACAATGACTTGACGTCCTACTCTAGGACTATGTAGGTAGTACTTGATATTTGTTGAGGTCAGATCAGTCACCCTTTTCACCATACTCTCACCATTTTACAAGCAACTTAAGTTTGAATACTCTCTCTATTTTTTGAGAAACTAAAGTTTGAATGCTCTCATCATTTTACGAGCAACCTAAGTTTGAACATTCTCATTATTTTGTGACAAACCTAAGTTTGAATGCTCTCACCATTGTCTGAGTGACCTGAGTTTGAACTCGCTCACCATTTTATGAGCAACCTAAGTTTGAATACTCTCTTTATTTTCTAAGTAACCTAAGTTTGAATTCTCTCACCATTTTATGAGCTTGAAACATTTAGTGTCTTGTCATTCTTGATTGAGTTGAGATACTTCCAAAATTCTAAAACAATTTGTAAAATCATTAGAAAAATCCAAAAACATTTGACCACTTTTTTGTCTTAAGGAATCTGAAAACCCTTACTAAGTTTCAAGCAAACCACTTATCAATTAGTTTTCCCATCTTTTTTGGCATTTTCTCTCACACACTTTCCATTTTACAAGACCTTTCCCTTTTTCTTCTATCACATCTATTCTATTTTTTTTCATTAGTTATCCTTTTTTCCCATTTTTTAGGAGAACTACATTTGGCTTGAAGTTTTTTTTATTGAATATTACATCCATAGAACTATGTAGGCAGCGTCCATTTACCCAGTGCATATGAAGACAACTTGACCACCCCTTTCCCTTTCTTCTATTTCCCCATTTTTGTTTGTTTGTTAGGTTGTCAGCTATTTTCTAGGGGAAATGTTCGTAGGGTTTCTATTACATTGTTTATTTGTTTATTTTTGTTTGTTTGCCTATTTGTTTGCTTTTAGCATTATTACCTTGATTTTTTTATGTGTGTTCATTGGGTGATTCCTTTGCCACACCTATACTTGAATCCATCCATATTCATATGTTTACATTGTCATCATGGTTTCTATCATTATTGCATTGTTTTCTATTGAGTATTGGATTTTAGGAGTCATTCATCATGCATATTCAACCAAGTCCTCATGATGTTATACCATGATGCCTACTGACATATGCTATAACAAACTTGAGCTTCAATAAGTCTATTTAGTAATGGTGGCATCAATATATATTCAACATCAACATCTCGATTCAATCCCAATCATATCCCAAACATAGTAACTAACCATGAAAGAATTTAAACCTTTATTAGTTCATACAAGCATCTCCCTACTAGTATTTTGTTCCAATTCATCATTACCCTCAATGTTAATTTATCATCATCATCGACTAAGTTTATCATGTTTGCCATAATTGGGGTCCAATGATTATAACCGCTTATTGAAAAATCATTATATTATAACCACTTTCCTTTTTCTACCCATATAGGGTCATGTTTTTATCTTGTTTATTTATCCTAACTGGAGTAGCTCCATCTTCTCAATGATTATAACCACCTTTGAGAAAATCATTATGTTATCATACCACGTTACCACTATCAGGGTACATGTTTATAACCACCTTTGGGTAAACCATTGTACACCATCACACTTGCATTCTTAGTGATTTTGATTGCTTTTTCAATATCATTATGTTTTCACCTCATCATCTATCCTATCTTTAGTCCCCTCATTTTAATTCTTATTAAGGGACCGTTTACTGACCTACTTATGTCAACCATTCCCTCGAGGGGGCATCATATAGTTAGTTTATCATCATTGTAGTTGTAGGTATACAAGACCTTTTCATTCTTTAAGAAGACATTAATATGCTTATATCCTATAAAACCTTCCCAAATAGGGGCAAACTATAGACACCTATATCTAGCCACTAATGACCTCTAACTAGGGTTTTGACAAATTTCCATCTAAAGTGCACAATTTGTCTTAAAAACACTAAAACACATTAAATGGGTTAAAATTGATATATTCAAGTGCTAATTTTTTCCAAGGTATCATTAAATGAGGCAATGCAATTTATGGGCCAGCTAACTTTGATCAGATCATTTCGAGTCAAAATGCTAATTTTTCATCCAGGTGCTCTAGATTGATCTTTTCTATAAAATTTCTTGTATGAGATGTACATCTTTATTATTTTGTGTTAGAAACATATTAAATGGGAATAAAATTATAACACACCTAACATTGACTTCCAATTCCAATCCATTCAAATTTTGGATTAATAACAAGGCATTCTGATTAATTTGAGTAATTTGTGCATAAAGTGCTTAATCATGCTTAAGAGAAAATAAAATTAAATTAGAGCCTAATTAAGAATTCCATGGAAACTTTTTGAATACTTATTTTTAAAAATGAATATTGAATAACTACATCATCAAGTGACCTCATTTCTTGGGAAGACATCCCTAAGCCATAAATGTCAAAAATATCAAGATTATGGATCCCCCATGCCTCATAATGACCCTCCATGCCTCTTCAATGCCCATTTTTCCAAATTCATGATGAGGATAATTATATATTTAATTCCAAAAAATATAATTAATCCTCAACCACACATCTTCATCTCAAGATGGACGGTTTAGGTTGATTTTGAGCAATCTCAAAAATCTATAAATATGAGGCCTTGCCTATTAAATTTTAAGCTTGATTTGTGCAAATTCACCATTTCAAGTTGATTCCAAGATATATCACATGCCAAAATTATGATGCCAAAATATTGATTCAAGCCAAGACAAAGCCACAAGGTACCAAGAAGAAGAGGAAATAGCTAAGCCTCCTTTGATGAAGACTTTATGAGCATAAGCTGAGCAAGCCACTATAACAAGAATCTGGAGCATCCAAGGAAGGTGAAGGATTCTTGTTTTTATTTACTTTTTAGTTGTGTTTTTTGTTTTTTGGTTATTAAGCTCACCCTAGTAACTAGGCCTAGAGATGTATGGTAGTTAGTGTGTTTTTATCAATTTATTTTCATTTTGGGACTAACACAATACTAATCACCTCTCTTGAGTCAAATTCCTAGTTCACAATGTGTTTGTAAACAAGTGTGAAGTCAAATACAAAGAAAGAGAGGTAGAGAGTAAAAGTTTAATGAAGTGTGTCAAATAGATATATATATATATATATATATATATATATATATATATATATATATATATATAGAAGTAAAGATGCAGAGTGGAAGAAAAGGGAGATGAAGTGTAGAGAATCAACAATTGCATATCAGACCTGTAATAGAGAATACAAGATTAGATTTTTTATGAAACAACATTATAATTTGGAGTTATAGTTCCATAGTAGATCTGATTGGTTGGTGCCATTAGAAAAATTGATTTGGTGCTTAGTTAGGAAGTGGGTGCTTCCTTCGATTTGAATTTCTTAAATCAGGGGATTAATGTCTCCATAGGGTTGGTTCCTTAAACATTGTAGCTAGTGAGGTTCCTTATTATGTGTTTGGATTAGAACATTAGATTTTAGAAGCTATTCTCATGGTGGTTTTTCCCATATTGGTTTTTCCACAGTATATCTTGCATTGTGTCTATTTATATGTTTATGATCTCTGCATATAGTTTTAATCTACATTAAAAAGTTTCAGAAAAGACTAAGTTAATCAATATACTAACTCAGCTCCCTCTCAGTATCTAGTCGTGTTTCAACAATTGGTATCAGATTCATGATTCCTTTGAAGAATCATAATTAGCTTAGGTATATATTAGAACTATGAACACAAATGGCTAGTCAATAAGGATCTTCATCAAACAAAGCATTTCTATTTGATGGATCAAATTATGCATCTTGGAGCATAAGAACGGAATCATATTTTTATTCATTAGGATTTGATGTATGGACGTCTATGGTAAATGGATATACAACCCTTGTTATAACTCCTACTGATTTGGCTACTAAGAAGGCATATGAGAGCAATGCCAAGGTAAAGAATGTTATTCTTTGTGGATTATCAAACTCAGAGTTTATCAAAGTGATGCATTGTCAAAATGCATAATATATCTAAAACAAATTGAAGAGAATCTACAAAGGAGATGGCAAGGTAAAGCAGGCCAAGATACAAAATTACAAAGGTAAGTTTGAAAGCCTTAAAATGAATGAGGAAGAGAAAATTGTAGAATATCTCCTCAGAGTGGATGAAATACTCAATGTAATCATAGGCCTTTGAGAATAAATGAAAGATCCAATCATTGTCAAAAAGGTCTTAAGATCTTTGTCATCAAGGTATGATTCTAAAATATCTATAATAGAGAAAGCAATAGATTTAGATGAACTTGCTATTGATGAATTGTATGGAACCTTCATAGCCTATGATATGATAATGGGATAGATAGATACTTTTAAGAGGAAAGTTACATTCAAACCATCCAAACTAGTGAAGGAAGAAGTATCTACATTTGGATCTAAGGAGACTGATGAAGAAGAAGCCAACTTTGTTAGAAGATTAAAGAGAGGGTATGAAAAGTATAAAGTTACCCTTTAAATGCTTTAATTATGGTAAAGTAGGACATTTTTATACTAAATTCCATTATAATAAGAAATATAAAACTGACTAAGTAAAGAATATCAAAAAGGTGAAACCCCACTATCCTAAGAAGAAAAACATAAAAATGAAGAAAGGCCTATACAAAAAAGAAGATAGGGATTCAATGGATGACATGGGTAGTGATAATAATGATCATGACTGTGCTTTTGTGACTGAGGAAAAGGAAGTCCTATTCATGACAATATGATCAACTTCTATGGATCAAGAAGAAGTTGAAGACTCAAATAAAGAAGAAGGAAAAGTGGATCTAGAGTGTGAACGCATCTGTGTTCTATAGGAAATTGATAAGCTGAGAAAAGAGAGCACAAAACAAAAGAAGATTAGATAAAAGGAAATTGATAAAATTCCAAAAGTCTTGATAAATTTGAATATATGGTGGTTAGCCTAAAGACACAAGTTGAAGAGGCTAAAAGAATAGAAGATGTAGTCAAACTTGAACTGCAATCTAAATTTGATGAGTGCTTGAAGTTAGAAGTAGAGATAGTGGCTTTGAGAAAAGAGCTTGAAAAAGCTAAAGGACAAATTGAAAAAAAATTGAAGTTGATAGGAGGATTAGACATTCTTGATGAATTGATCAACTCTCAAAAGCCTTCAAAAGAAAGATTAGGTCTTGGTTATGAAAAATGAGAAATTTCCATAATTAGTACATCTACTAACCTATATGACAACTTTAAAGTAGAAGGAGAATCGAGAGCAAAGAAATATAAATATTATAATGACATAAAGACAAACTCAAACATAGCTAATATGAAGAAAGATGAAGGAGAAAACAAACCTGAATAAAAAAAGAAGACAAAGGTAGCTGATGCAAATGGATACACAAAATTTAGGGACTTGAAGAAGCTAGAGTATAAAAGAGCTCTTATTCTACACAAAGATATGATATGAATAGATATTCCTCATATTTTATATTTATTTATGTGTAATCAGTTTGGTCATAAGGATATTGATTGTAGAGTTTTACCTAAAAGGAGATGAAAATTTTTCAGTAAAAATTCATTTCCTCCCTTGTTCGATACAAATGTAATATGTTATAATTTTAATAATTTTGGTCACATAGCTAAACAATGTAAAATCAAATTTGTAAGACACAAAAAACAAAGCAAAAATAAATGCATGCCTCCAAGTGTGAACAAAGGTTCACAAGTCTCTGCAAAGGAGAAAAAGGAGCCAAATACGAAACCCAAGGATGTGTGGAGAATGAAAAATCAATTTATGATTTCTCAAACTACACTTCATGCTAAGGAGTAGAATTAATGGGTAATAGATAGTGGTTTCTCAAAACATATGATTGATGATAAGACCGAGTTCATCAAATTAAGTGAATCTAATGAAAGATCTATCATCTTGGGAGTTAAGATTGTAGTAAAGATCAAAGTTAAATGAAATTTGGACATAGATGGAAAGCTACCTAAACATGATCTCCTTTATGTTTAAGAATTAAAGAGAAATCCTCTAAGTGTTAGCTAAATGTGTGATAATGGATATAAGGTCACATTTAATGTATAAAAGTACAAGTTAAAGAGATTAGGAAGACTAGTTGTAGAAGGGGAAATAACTGAAAGTAATATCTATAATCTTGTTGAAGTGAATGGTAATAGCTTCCTGATGGGAAATATTGATGAGAGTTGGTTATGGAATAGAAGAATGGGTCATGTCAACTTTGATAGCCTAGTTAAAATAAGCACAAATAAGTGTGTTAAACACATTCCCAAGATAACCAAAATTGTAGACACTACTTATAAGGAATGTCAACTAGGCAAATAGACAAGGGTCAAATTTCAAACAAAGGAGTATGTAACTACAAAGCCTCTAGAATTAGTTCATATTGATCTTTATGGTCCTACTAAGATAATAAGATCTAAAATAAAGAGATACTTCATGTTATTTGTAGATGATTACTCAAGAATGACATAAGTAACCTTTTTAAAGGATAAGTCACAGGTGTTTGAAAGATTAAAGATCTTTAGGGCCATGGTGGAGAATGAGATTAGATGAAAAATCAAATGCATAACATCTGATAAAGGTGTAAAATTCACCTTAAATGAGTTTATAGAGTATTATGATAAGAATGGGATCAAAAGACATTACTCTATGTCAAGGACTCCAAAATAGAATGTATTTGTTGAGAGAAAGAATAGGATATACAAGGAGATGGCTAGAATAATGTTAAAAAAGGCTAAGTTACTTGATGGATACTAGAGAGAAGCAATCCAAACAATAATATACATCTTGGACAAAACTTAATTGAGGGTAAATAGTGACAAAACTCCCTATGAGATATGGTATGGAAATCCTACCTTTGTTAAATACTTCAGAGTGTTTGGAAGCATATGCTACATCAAGAGAAAAGAGGTCAAATTGGGAAGATTTTAATCAAGATGTGATGAAGGAATGTTTATTGGTTATTCCACTCAAATAAAAACCTACATATGTTAAAATAAATGGCTACACAATATTTTAGAGAGCATCAATGTCAAGGTTGAATTAGGATTAAAACATGTCGAACTTGACAAGGAAATCAGTATTGAAAAATTAGATCTTGAAGAAGAAGTAGATAATGAAGAGGCCGAGGAAATTAATGAAAAGGCACCTCCAAGATTTTTTCAAAAGGGTCATCCTAAAGAGTATATAATTGGAAATAAGAATGAATGAGTTCAAACAAGGAGAAGAGATGAAATGAATAAAAAACAAGTAAGTTTTTCTCTAATGTCTAAAATTGAGTCTAAGAGCTATGTTAAAGCCAACAAGGATGAGAATTGGATAAAAGACATGGAATAAGAAATGAGCAAAATTGAAAAGAAAAAAGCATGGAAATTAGTTATAAGACCTTCAACCAAGAATGTGATAGGTACAAAATGGGTCTATATAAATAATCTCAATGAGGATGGAGTTGTTATAAGGAATAAAGAAATATTGGTGTGCAAAGGATATGCACAAGTTGAGGGCATAGATTTTGAGGAAACATTTTCTCTATTTGCTATAATGGAAGTTATACGAATGTTTCTAACATTCTCTATTTACAAGAAAATAAAATTCTATCAAATGGATGTAAAGTCTACTTTCTTAAATGGGAACCTAGAAGAGGAAGTCTACATAGAACAACCTGAAGGTTTTCAATTTTTATAATAGGAATATTATGTATGTAGACTAAATAAGGATCAATATGGTCTAAAATAGGCACCTATGGCATGCTATTCAAGATTAGATCAATACTTGAAACAATATGGTTTTAACAAAGGATGTGCAAAAAATAATTTATACTTTAAATTAGAAGGTGAGAATATGTTAATTATTGTTGTTTATGTAGATGACATCATCTTTGGTGGTAGCAAAAACAAAATATGCAAAGAATTTACTAAATAAATGTAAAGTAAGTTTGAGATGTCTGTGCTTGGAGAACTTTATTTCTTCCTTGGTCTATAAATAACACAAATTGATGAAGGGATATTCATATCCCAAACCAAGTATGCAAAGGAAATGCCCAATTAATTTGGAATGGAATATATAAAACCAGTTAGTACTCCCATGATAACTAAATGAAAGTTGAGCAAAGAGGATGAGTCACTTGGTACAAATCAAATAATGTATAGATCAATGATAGGTAGCTTGTTATACCTAACGACATCAAGACCTAATATCATGTAAGTAGTGTACATGGCTAAAATATTTCAAGCTACTCCCAAAGAATCACATGTCAGTGCAGTGAAAAGGATCTTTAGATACATCAAGAGCACAATTGACTATGGCCTATGGTATCCTACAAGTGAAGATTTCACTTTAACAACTTATATAAATGTTGATCAGGTAGGAAGTGTGGATGAAAGAAGAAGCACCTGTAGTGGTGCATTTTTCCTTGGAAATAGACTTGTTTTATGGCTAAGTAAAAATCAAGAGTCAGTCACTAATTCTATAGTAGAAGAAAAGTATGTAGTAGCAGTGGCATGTTGCACTCAAGTATTATGGATGAAGTAAACACTAAAATACATCAAGGTAGAGTACAAGTCACCTATCTCTATTCTTTGTGATAATTCAAGTGATATTAATATATCAAAGAATCTAATGATTCATTCTAGAACCAAGCACATATCAATAAAGTATCACTTATTAAGAGAGAGGGTTGCATATCAAGAGGTGATAATGGATTATGTACTAACTCAGGATCAAACTATAGACATATTCACCAAACCTCTTCCCAAGGAATAATTTGAGTATTTGAGATAGAAATTGGGAGTGGTGGCTCCTACATTACATCACTAGATTCTAGTGATATAGCATGAGTCCAGGGGGAGTCTAAGAGAAGCTTTGTGAATCCCTAAAAGAAGAGAGAAAAAGCAACTTGGGTATGCATACTTTTGAAAATTTCTAATGATTTGATGGTCTAATATTCTTGGATAAAATCCTTTATCTGATAACAAGGGAGAAATATTTGGACAAAAATTCAGAAAGAGCCCCTTTGCCATTGATTTCAAAGGGGGAGAAAAAGAGTAAATGCTCTCTACAAAAGTTTGGAGAAAAAGTGCAAATGTCAAAGAAGCAGAGCAAGTGTCCAAGTTGAGTATTAGGAAAATCTATAATTTACTAAGGGGGAGAAAGTTTGGTATGAATAGATTCAGTGCATACTCATAAAAAGCCAGTGAAATCAATGTTAGATAAGGAGCAAAATTTTACAAGATCAGAGCATTTAGTTTACCATCAATGACAAAGGAGGATATTGTTGGAAATATGATTGTCATTGATGTCAAAAGGGACATTATGAGCATGTAATTGATGTTCAAGAGTAAGTATTAGGATTTTAAGACATGAAAGATATCCTATCAAAGATAAATAATGATTTTAATGCTTATGTTCATGAGTGGAATTCATTCGGTTATTCATATTGATCATCTAGACATTCTGGGTCTATGACAAAAAAATATGAGAAGGCATTTTGCTGACATCACCATTACCATGAGTGGATGAGTCTGAGGGGAGATGGTCATATTTTTATGATTACATTAGTCCTTAGTTGTTATACACTATATTTGAAGTCATGTGATGAAGTTTGGTATAAGATATGTGGATGGCAAGCTAGCTACTCAAATAAAAATAACTAAGTTTCTATACTTAGCTAAATTTTCAGTTGGATTCAAAAGAGCCAAGTAAGCATATTGATGAGATCAGAATTTTCACATATGGAGGTACTAGGATAAAATGATTATATGGTTGGATACTTAGATAAAAATCACCAAGTTTTTATACTTAGCCAAATTTGTAATTGGGTTCAATAGAGCCAAGTAAGCATATTGATGAGGTCAAAATTTTCACATATGGAGGTACTGGGATAAAATGATCATATGGATTTGTTCATTTTTATGCCTAGTTTCTATCTAGTAAATCTTAGGTCACATAATTTAGCATGACAAAATATATGCTTGAGTATATTTGGGCTCCTAGACAATTTCATAGTGTTCTCCAACACATTTAAATTTGCATGTTGCAAGATAAAGATAAGTAGGCACTTTGATGATGTCATATCTTACACATATGAAGGATTCAAGAGTAGATGAATATATGGATGGAATCCACTATATGAGAGGATATTATGCACTAAATTATAGGTCATGTAACTAAGTGCAATAAGAGTTATCTAGGTGCAAAGTTAGCTTTTCAAGCATATTAAAATGGTCCCAATAGTCAAATTTGCACAAGGTCCTTAAAATTTGTCATGATTTTACAAAGATAATTTTTGGACATTTGAAAAGGAAATAGATAGAAGATCTATTATGGGTTTTTTACAAACATCTTAGATATATGGTCCATGGCTTCAGATGAATAGTGATGAGCCCAAAATTGAATTATCTTTGATCTCAAACATTATAAGGTTTTTGAGATAAACATTAAGGGTTTAAATCATGGAGTTAATAGGCATTTTATAATTTAATGTTAACTAGATATAGCTAGGACCCAATGGCTTAAGTTATATCTTAAGCCCTTATCATCATTGTAAAACTAGCCCCTTTGACCTAGTAATTACCAGCTTGAAGTAGTGATCAAGACTTTATATTTCCTAAGTCTTAGAATTAATATTTATCCTAGCTTAATCTATAGCTAGCACTTAATCATACATTTCATAACCAATGAAGTGTATGAAAATCAATTTGTCAAAGGCACCTCTGAGTAAATGCATTAGTGATAGGTGTCACAATCACAGAGCTTGAACAATAAATATATGGTGCGGTTAAAAGTTAATAAGTCAATGAGAAATGCAAAGATGTAAAGTATCTCAATAGTGGGAACTGACATCAATGTGCAGAAGACACACACTAATTCCAAGTTTCACATTATTAAGAGATAATTAGAGATAAATATCAAGCTTATCCAAAGATTTGACAGTGAGCACATCATCGTGCAAAGGAGATCCAACAGAGTGTGTGGACTTAATGGGATAAAGTGATCGAGGTTTATCAACATAGTGGCAAGTTAAAGATCAAGAAATTCTAGGAAGATCAATAGAGCATAAGTGTTCCAAAAAATTAGGAAGTAGTGAGATGAGATAAAGAGATTGAAGTTTAACATCAAGATAGAAGTAAAGATTGTGCTAGTATGAAGATCTAATGGCACATAGAAGCTTAGATCAGAAAGATCAATAGATGCATTTTAAAGGTGAATAGTTAAATTTTGAAACCATAAAAGGATCTAATGAAGGGTGTGATCTTGTTATAAATCAATCAAATGTACACATTTTAAAGTTGAGCTATTTGAATAAATACCATCAGATCATGGCACCAAATGTAAGATCAATAATCGATATTAAAAGATATGTTTAGTATAATGGTAAAATTAAAAAATATGTAGGAATGTGAAAGTAAGCCATGAATCATGACACAGGGAATGAATTTGATTGTTTTAATTTATCAAATCTATGTAAATGTGCATGTGAATCAAAACTAGAGTCCAATAAATGCTATATGGTGGTGCATGAGTTCTAGATGAAATAAACTTAAAGTTTAAGAGATAATAAATTGAGTCTAGAATAGAGTGTGATGTGTTTGTAAACAAGTGTGAACACAGTAAATATATATAACCCTAGATCAATTACTTATATATACAACATCTAGGATACATGCAGAAGCTATTGGAACTATTGCTATTGTTATTGAGGAGAGTCTAATAGAGAGAGAATCAGAGAGCAAAATTTTAATGAAGTGTGTTAAATATATATATATATATATATATATATATATATATATTTAACACACTTCATTAAAATTTTGCTCTCTGATTCTCTCTCTATTAGACTCTCCTCAATAACAATAGCAATAGTTCCAATAGCTTCTGCATGTATCCTAGATGTTGTATATATAAGTAATTGATCTAGGGTTATATATATTTACTGTGTTCACACACACACACACACACACACACACACACACACACACACACACACACACACACACACACATATATATATATATATAGAGAGAGAGAGAGATAGATAGATAGATAGATAGATAGATAGAGAGATAGAGAGACATAGAAGTAGAGAGGCAGAGTGGAAGAAAAGGGAGATGAAATGTAGAGCATGATAGTTGTAGATCAGACATGTAACAAAAAATAGAGGATTGGATTTTTTATGAGTAAACATTATAATTTGAAGTTGTAGCTCCATAGTAGATCTGATTGGTTGGTGCCATCAGACAAGATGAGTTGGTGCTCAGTTAGGAAGTGGGTGCTTCCTTAGAGTTGAAGCTCTTAAATCAAGGGATTGGTGTCTCCTTAGGGTTGGTGCCCTTAACATTGTAACCGATGAGGTTCCTTATTATGAGGTTGGATTAGGATAATAAATTTTAGTAGCTATTTTCTTGGTGGTTTTTACCATATTAGGTTTTCCATGGTATATATTGTGTTGTGTCTATTTGTGTGTTTATGATCTCTATATATAGTTTTTTTCTATATTAAAAGGTTTTTGAAAAGGACTAAGTTAATCATATATTGATGATACCCCCATCTTAGTATCTAGTTGTGTTCTAATAATTATGAATCCAGAACATTTTATGGTTTAAAAAATGAATGAGTAAAAACAAAGATAGAGGAAAAATAAGGAATCTATTGGATTATAATTGAAAGATTTGAATTTTGAAAAGTGATTTTAAATAGGGTGAAATGAAAGTCATTTGTTATTTTTGACTTGTGAAGGAGAGAAAAAGAGCTCTAAAAGACCAAATGATCTAGGATGGTGAGGAGATGATAGGCTAGGCAACAGAGACCTAGAGAGGTGGCAGAAGGTGTAGGACAAGTAACAAAGAATCTTAAGCTAATCTTTGAATATTTTGGTGTTTTAAATGTATTTTTATAAATTTGTGTTTTTAAGAATTTTTAGATGTCAAATTGAAACCAAATTAGATGTTATAGGTAGGAAAAACCATTTAGTGAAATGGGTTTGAAGGGTTTAGGAAAAGAACTGCCAAAAGGCACTTTTTCCATAGAATGTAAGGGGTCGATAGTGAAAAACAATTAGGTCGAGTCAACCCAGTAGGCTAAAAATTGGCAAAATACACACTGTCGACATAGTAGGTATGTGCTGACCCTATACATTTTGTAGACTACCAACCTAGTATAGTACTAGGGGAAATAAGAGGGTTGACTTAGATTTTGAAGTAAACCAAGCTAAAAATAGGGAAATTTTGGTCAAACTAGGCTAACCAAAGAACTAAAATAGTATATAAATGTGTATAAGTGGCTAAAAAGTGCTAGGATGACCTAAAATGACCAACTAAGGGCTAAAAGGGGTAAGCATGCTAAAAATAGGTTTAAATGAGTAAATTAAAGTGGTTTAAGCTTGTTTTTTATTAAAATTATAAAAATAATTTAGTTTGACTATACATGACATGGAGGAACTAATATATCTTTTATTATTTCCTAGTTGTAGGGATGACCTAGATTTTGATAATTCATAGACACATCATGGCTATAGGGTCTACTGGAGCATCTGATGATAGAAGATAGGGCAAAACTAGTCTTTGTAGGCTTAAGTGGCATAACAAAGATGTGTAGAATACCCTTGACCTTGGATTTATTAGTCATGTTCTTGAGATGTTGGGAATATTTGACTAACACCTTTAGGTGGGAGGTGGAGGGGATATGATAGAGGTGGATATCACCTTAGAGGATGTACATTCCATCATAATACTACTGATGGTGGGAACACCTATGACAATTGGGATACCAGATAGTGATGAGGAGAAGAGAGCCTTAGTCTTATGGGATACAGGCTCAAAGATGGTAGATATAGTTATAAGAATGAGAATGTTCAACATGTATACTACATAAATTATGAATATCTAAAAATATATGATAGCATGGGTGTTGTGACATAATTTAGATGGTAAGGTACCACTATTCATGATAGCCTTGAGCTAGATAATATTGGAGGAGAGATTACTATATAATTTAGGGTTTGTCATCTAGGTCTAGCTCATACATGACATGTGTGGGATGTTGGTCAGAGATAATAATTATATTAGACTAATTAGTTTACTAATATCATGGATCTATGAGAGGTTTTTGATGTATCAGCTAACTAGGTTGCCCCATGTGATCAATGATAGGTCACCTTGAATACTGAGATAGAGATAGGACTAGGTAGCATAGACTATGCCCCACATGCTAATACTATAGATAATGAGATGGGAAGACATAGTATGGAATCCTTAAAGGCATATAGTGGCTACATGGTTGAGCTAGGACATAGTTACACTAGTTCTAGCATAGATGGAGGTGACAAGACATTACACCTAGTGGATGGAACCACATATGGTGGTATAAGTGCTAGGGTATATGGACTTACCTTAACCAATGATGTTGATAGTGGTTCCCATGGTTTGTGCCCAACATGTTAGAGAGATGCAAGGGAGAATAAGGTTAGGGCCACTAGTGGTTAGGTCGATGCTCAGGCCACATCATGAGAGACCATAGATAAGCTGATCATGATAGGTAGGTGAGTAAGAGGAGATGGATGTAGAGGTGGGATAACTAGAGGTACCACCACCAAATCTATAGTAGGAGGAGTATCGACCACTAAGTATATAATTATGATAGAGGTAAGAGGATTAAGAGATAGTAAAGAATATGGATATCTTAGATGACCCAATAGACAAGCCAAGGAAGAGGTAAAATATAAAGATGCCACTCATGTGTAGGATAAGATAGACTTGAGTTATGACTGTAGGATTATTTTTATGAGTTGACCAATAGATGAGGTCCTTGGAGGCTATGTAGATGGAGAAATTGTACTTGATGGTCATGTAGATGGTGAGATAATGGTGGTCGACATACAAATAAGTAATAAAAGATGATTAAATTGTTACTTAAGTTTATTTTAAAATATACTAGAGATAGGTATATTTTGAGATATAACAATGATCTATATATATTTGGTTTGTTTTTTTTAGTTGTATTAGAGGAGGAGGAGATCAAATGGGGTTCCTTAGAGAGGGGAGAAATCCATGATGTCCTAGATGAGACACTGATGCCATATGACCTCACAATACTAGAAGATCCTAGTGTACCATCTACCTTAGCTTAGGCAAGATGGTTTAGACTAGTTGGAGAGGCAACATGGTAGATAGGAGCATTTATAGAGAGGGTGTAACCACTATCAAAGATGGGTATATGAAAGACATGGACATGGTAGGCCCTAGCAAAGGAGATAACTTCACATCTAGCTATAGTGACATAGATGACATAGTTGCACACTCAAAAAAGATTGATATAAGATCAAGAGAGAGAGACACATCTGGTGACCCTAGCCTAGTTTGCATAGGTATAGTATTAGATAGCTCATCTACAGGGGTAGGTGTCAGGACTAAGATCTCATATGGCCTTGTTACATCATTCTATTTAGAGTGGTCATACCAAGGCATCTATAGGAAATATGGTTAGGCCATGAGATAAGTAGGATGGCGCCTAGCCATAGATATGGAACATTGTATATGATTGTATTATTATATCAAACTCATGAGATATATATGAATTATTTTTGAATTTTGGGTATTGGTTGTATATATTGTCATTATGGGTGTGGTTGTTGATGCTTTAGATATATTTATTTATAGCACATGTATTTATTTTTTTGTTGGATATGCTATAGGAAATATATGAAGTGTGGTTTTTTTTCTAGCATTATGTAGAACATATGCATGGTTAAAAAGAAATAGGCAAAAGTGACTTGGTAAAATATAATCAATAAAAAATGTACTACACACTATTTCATGTTGGGAAATGTGTGATAACAAGAAAATTACTAAGTATAAAAAACCAAAGGGTGGTAAATAAGATGGTAAAATGATTTTTTTTTAAAACCAAACAAAATATTTAACACCAAATTAAAACAAGTAAAATCACAATAAATCATGTTGGGAAGTATGAAAATAATGTAATAAAATGGAAGATCATTTAAAAGGAACAAATGGTACAAAAACAAATCAAATAAATTCATTCAATCATACTAAATCATGTTGGGAAGTATAAAATATTATTACATTGGTCTTAAATTTATCACACTAATTCAAGTTGGGAAGTATGAAAAATCCAAGAAATGGTTGGATTATTACATGAACTCAAAAAATAAGACTAGAAGAGAAATTAAGTAAGCATAAAACATATTAAATCAAATTGGGAAGAATGTCAATGATGTGCAACTTCATAATCAATACATCTTATCTCATATTTGACACATATAATTTTGATTATGACTTTGATTTAATGGAAAATTTTGTGAGGAGGGCCAGGTCCTATCCATAGTCTTACACTGAAACTCACAAAGGGAACACCACTAAGGTGGAATAAATTTGAAAATTGAATAAATAGAGGATGTGGATAATAAGAAGGTATAATGTGGTAATTTGTGAGGATGACAAGGTCCTATCCATGATTTTACAATGAAATTCAAAATGGAATTCCAAGGGGAGTGATTAGGGAACAAAATAATATTTATCAAGAGGAAATATGAGGAATGTAGGGAATGAAAAAGAGAATGTAAAAATCATAATTTAGGCATCTTATGAGAAGACCTTAGGAGACATGAGGAATAATAAGGACATGAGAAGACACTAAGTGACTAGTGACCATCAATGTACAAAGGAAACATGTTCGCTATAGACACTAAGCTATATAGGAAAATAAGTGTGCTATGAAGATGAACTCATGAAGGTAGATTGGTATAAAAAAAATAAAATGGACCTACCTTCCCATGATGTGTTCCCTATTCTTCAGGACCCCTTACAAAGCCATCAATATACTATGAAGATTGGGTACTTTCATGAGAAAGTATGTAGCACTAAAATATTATTTTATTCTCCTTGTATAATCTACTAGCTTACGACACCCCAATGGACCTTGGCTCTACCATGAGGCCAAATTTAGAGTTAAATCTTTGACTAGAAAAAGGAGATGTGATTTAAATCAAGTCTTTTAGTGTGATTGGAATTTTAAGAATATTTTTGCCTTTTATATCATTGCCTTTTGTTTAAATGATGTGGCATTTAAATGTTTGTAAGGATTATTAAGATTCCTCTTCCATACAGACTTGGAATGAAAAATCATGAGAGATAGAGTGATACACATGAATGAGATATAAGCTTAGGATTATTGAAGCTAAGTAACCCAAGACAAGACTTACTAGGACACTTAGTCTTAACAATGAACCAGCATGTGATCTCAAGTCTCAACCATGTATATGCTTAGTTTTCAAGAAAAAAGGAAAAAAGGGAATAAGGAGATCCAAAGTGGACCAATATAAGGAAATTATAATGAGATGAATTTTTTACTAACTAATCACATGGTAATAGGAAATGACTAAAGGGAACTAGGTTTGTATAACCAAGTCACAATGATAATTAGCCGTGAAAATTAGAATAAAAAAGCAAACAATCATAAAGGCACAAGAAGTGAATAAGAAAGAAAATGTAATAAGAAAAGAGAAAGCAATGATAAATAAATACATCCATAGGCAAACATTAATGATAGTATAAGTAATATAGATTGAAAAAGTAAAGTCACCATGTAAGATAAATAAGAATTTAACATAGTGTCAAATGATATAATAGATAGACAAAGATAAGGTTGGATCACACATATAATCCAAATGTAAATGTAAAATTACCATGCATGTGCTCATAAATATTGATAAATATTCCCACACACATTATCCAAAACATCAAATAGATCTCTATGAAGCTAGATATGAACTACTGATAATGTCTAGTCTATCTTCAATAAAAACTAGCAAAATACTTCTCATCTAATCTCCTCCATATAAAAAGTAAGAAAGTTGGATGGATCATGTTCAAGAGGGAAATTAGGGAAGGTATTATTGGGAGAATTCATGGGAGTGGGATTTATGGGAGATGTAGGAATCACTGGTGGAAAAGGATCCACAAGTGAGGGAATCACAAGTGGAGATAGATCCACAGGTGAGGGAAGGTCCATAGGTGAAAAAATCATGGGTGGAGGAATAAAAGGTGATAAAGGGACCATAGGAGGGGATGGAACCATGGGAAGTGGATACATATGAGAATAATGAGGAGCCTTCTTATGGGAATGACCTATGGGAGGAATGGTAGAAGGTTTGGGAATAACTATAAGGTGATCTTTAAGGTATTATTGAAGGATTCAACAATGATTAGTGTGATGGGTGCCACATTGATGCCATGGAAAATACACTTCACCATACATAGGTATATATTTAGGTAGAACCTTTGGGGAGTCATGGTTTTATCTGAGGACTGAGGGGAAAAAGGATGCAAAGTATCAATATATCAAAAATTATGATAATGGGTGGATGAATGATTATTTATTCCATGGAAGCAAAAAATATGCTTGTGAGTGGTATTAGTAGAAGAAATCATAGGAAGAGGTTTAATAGGAGTATAAGAAGTTATAAAAGACTCATCGGCCTATTTGGTGGGCAACAGAGCCATTTTAGGTAAAGGAAGCAAACCATCACCAAGGGAGGGTGGTGGTGGGGAAAGAAATGGATTAGGCTCAATGGAAGGAGTGATGAGATTAGAAGTAGGGATAGAATTAGAAATAATAGAATCAAAAATAGGCTCAATTATAGTGGGCTTAGGAATGGGATGAACTATAGCACAAATAGGAATGGGATCAACTATAATGGGATTAGGAATGGGTGTAAATATAGCAAGAATATGAATGGGTTTTAAAGCAGGTTCCACTATGGGAGGGGTGAGATATAAAAATGCCTAATAAGGGTTACACTCATTTAAAGGTTAAACTAGGTATGATGGTTAAGGTACCTATTAAAGTGGTAAGGCCCAATTATAGAACAATCTATGAGCATACTCCTATGAGGCTTCTCAAAAATTAGAGGTTTTTGCAACATCTCTACCCTATGAGAAAGAGGGAAAATACTAAAATTAGGAACTATAAACAAGGTAATATGGGAATATGTATGAAAATAATCAAATAAAGAATAATGATAAAGGGAAATATTAACATTATGGGCTTGTACAAGACTACGTAAGAATGGATTATCTATGGAATAACCATCATCATAATTTGGTGTGTAAAGATCAATGATGCAAGTAGGGGTAACTTTGTCATCTGATGAAGTGTGATGAATTTAATGTTGGGTCTTGGTAAAGATAATGGTAATGTCATCACAATGAGATTTAAAAGAATGAGGTTACAAAGAAATTAGAAGCTACAAGATGAGATAAGGTGAGAGATTGGAATTTTTAATATTTAGGTTAATCTCATCATGCTCATCATCATCAGAGTTTAAGAGGTTAGGAGGAATGTTCCCAATGAGTTTGGGATGCATGTTGTAACCTCTAGTGGAATCAATATGGAAATTTAGGTGTTATGACTCACAAAATGGAACACTGGGAAAAATTTCAAGAGTAATAACTTTCAAGACACCACAATCTTGGAATTATTTGAAATTCCAAGGGGTAGTATCACCCTAAATCTTATAAATGGATCTATTATGAGGGAATTTAATGAATTAGAAGTTAGAAGAAGAAACTAATCTCATATACTGAGTCCACAACCTACCAAGTAAGAGGTTACAAGAGAGAGGAAAATTAAATATCATCACCTTCACATGGAAAGTGATAGGTGGGATGGTAATGGGAAGCCACATGCAGCCTAATGGAGGAATTTTCCTTCTATCATATCCTTGAAATGTGGTACATGTGGACTTGAAATTTCATTTAGGATATCCAAGGATCTTAATTAAATTGAGAGAGGTAACATAGGTGCCAAAAACCTCATCAATAAATGCATGCTTGACTTGGATATTACCTATTTAGATACTAATGAATAAAGGAGGATCATCCAAATGAATAAAATTCTCATCCATAACCATAGAAGCAATAGGAATTTTTAAAGAAATAGAAGTTTACATTATTTAATCAACATGTATGGACATATTTTCACACTATTTTAATATACTACCCTTAGATCCAGATAAGGTTGTTTCACATCCTGCTAGAGGTGGATGAGGGATGTTCATCTCAAAAAAGAGTTTAATAAGATGGTTTCTATGATGTGGATAGGTCATAATAATCTCAAGGAAAAAATTTGGGATGGTAAATTAGTGATATTCATAATGGTATCACACTAATCATAACCCATTAGAAAGTTGTTAGATATAGGAGCATAATGATTAAGAAGGTCCTTAGAAGGAGGAGCTGAAGTGCATTGGAATTTATTTTGATAAGAGGGAGAATGTTTAGAATTTTTTTATTAATTATATTAAGAAGATTAAATAATTAGTTTAGGTTGTTTTTTAGAGTTGGTATAAGTATTAGAAGAGGCTTGATTATCATTATTGTTAGAAGATGTAGGAATGGTAGAAATAGAATGAGAAGTGTTATCCAAGGGATAATTGGGAATTGGATTGTCAAAGGTTGTAAGATCATCTTTCCCCAGCTAATTTAAATGATTTGGATAAGAATCCTAGATAACATGAAATGTTCAAGATAAGGGAGGAGTGTAGATAGATTGAAGATGAATGAAAGCAACAACCATTTGCATATTAGTCATGTTAACCGCATTTTCTTCAGAAGTGGGTTGAACAAGACTTTGTAAATTATTGGTGGAAGGGGTGGGCTTGTCTTGGGTGTCTTTATTAGGTTTATGATTAGGAAGAGTGTCTTTTTAGATGGCCAAATAAACATTATCTTGATTTAAGGCTTAAGTTTTAATATGATATTCATGAGCCTTAAAAATAATGTCATAGGCTTGTTGATATTTTTGAATGATAGAATTGTGATAAAAATTAGGACCAAGAAGAAAATCCATAGCTAAATTATAGATATTCCTACATGTCTCATGAGAATGACCCCAAATAGTGTGAAACCAACAAAACCTGGTAGGATCATACTAGGATTTCATAGGATGAGTAGGGTCAATTTCTCATGGTAGAGGCCTAGGTAAATTCTTGAGTAATCCAGTTGAGGATAGTGGTTTGTGAACATTAATGTTATTAGGTGAAGATAAATGAGGATTAGTATATTTTTGAGAAAAGGGATTTAGTTCTAAATATTGTTTAGGAACATTAGCTTGAATAGTGTGAATAGTGTCATAAGAGTCCATGACACCATCATTGGTAGCATTATGATTTTTGTTCTTTAGTAAGAGACAAGGACTTGTAGAAGGTTGAGGTGGCTCAAATTTATGCATAAGGAAATATTAGGATTTAGCTTGGTCCATATCCTCCTCTAAATTATGTAGAGAGATAGTGTAGACCTGATATTGTAATTTGGGAAAAAGGGCATTAGTAAAGTGATGGAAAAGATTATCATCGACCATGTTATGTTCACACTTGTTTGACAAATTCTTACACCTTTTAATAAAATATTGAGAAATTTCATTTTCAAGTTGTTTACAATTTATGAAGTGGGCCAAAGTATTTTTAGGAAGATCACTAGTTTGAAATTCTTAAACTAAGGCATTCACTAAATCTTCCACACTAGCAATATAATGAGTTATAAGTTGGTTGTACTAGTATAAGGCATCACCCATGGGGGTTTTGGCTAAGACCTTGGTAGCAAAAAAGGTCTTCAATTTAAACCAATCCTTGTAAATATTTCTAATGTTATAAGATGAAGGGTAGGATCAGTTGATCCATTATAATAAATTATATGGGTGATATGTCTTATATCAATATTAGAAATTTGAGTAGTAAGAGGCTCATTTTGAAAATGCTTAATGGTTTTGTTGACCAAAGGAGGTTGAGGAATGATATTGCCTTAGTAATATTAAAGAGGAGGAGGGGGAACATTTTGATCATGTGTGCCCCAAGTCATTGGTTGAGGATGAGTTTGAAGATGGAGAAGGTGATTTTGCATTCTCATCATTTGATTTGTGTTATGAGCTTGAAAGGTATTCATTTGATTAAGTATTTGTAATAATATTTGGTGGGTTTGATCAACATTATTTGAAGAATTAGATTTAATATTGGAATTGGTATTAGTTTCTTGGGTACCACTATTGGTGTTAATAGGAGCTTGAGAGGAACTATGAGAATGTGAAACACTAGTAGAAAAATTCACTTGTGTAGCAAAAGATAGACTTGTAAAGGGATGAGAAGAAGAAGCACTAGAATCATGATTACTTTAGGTAGAAAATAATGCACTAGTGAAAGTATTAAGGATAGTGGATCTTGAAAGAGGCCCACTAGATGTAAAACCAACCATATTAGTGGATATACTAGGCATGGAGGTAGAAGAGGTTAAAGAGGAAGAAGTCATGGTATGAAAAGGGGTCATAATTGAGGGAAGAGGCTGAGAGTCAAAGAAATTGGTACCTCTAAATCCATTTAAGAGTGTGGGATTAGGTTAATGAAGCTCTTTGAATTGACCACTAATCATGATATGGAAAATGGTAGAAGGATCTTTTCCTTGATGCTGAAGAGATTTATTAATAAAAAAGAGCATTTTAGGGGTATACTCTAATTCAGGTTGGTCTTCAGTGAAAAGAGAGGATTATGATGTGAATAGGTATTAGGATGGGTCCCATATTTCATTTTGTGATTGGTTATGTGAACATTACTCTCATCTAAGAGAAGATTCCTACTCTACATATGGGAGACCCTATGAGGGTTGGTAAAAATAATCATGTTTGTTGAATTCAATTCAGTGTTGTCTTTAAATAGAAAATTCATGATGAAGGATAAAGACTAAAACCAGGTAATAAAAATGAAAAATCAAAGAAATAAGAGATGGAAGAAAGAGTATAGGGTAGACTCGATCAATTTAGTAAAAAAAATAGGGCTTACAAATAGTATAGGGTCAATTGGGTCGATTCAGTATAGTAAATAGAGGTTAAAAAATTATACAAAGTCGACTAAGTCGATCCAGTATAATAGATAGGGAAAATTAGAAGATCTATAATAGATTACATTCACTAAAATTACCATGCAATGAAACAAGAATAACTTTGCATGTATTTATAAAAGTAATAATAAAATGGAAACAAACAATCAATTAGATCAATGGGGTTGATCCAATTGAGGCACACAACACAAATCCTTGCACCAATGTTAGACAATGCAAGTTTTTGCAATACAAATTATAATTGAACAAAGAGAAAGAAATCAACTTGAAAAATTAAAATCTAACTAGATGGTCAACCTAAATTTTATTTATATTATTAGAATATGATTTTACATGTGATGAGAAGTTGGCTATAAGCAATGAACTAAAAAGTAATCTAAGGATAGTTTCAAGAAGTTTGGGATAAAAAAGATTTGTATTGGCAATGGTATAGGCTTGGTATTAGGGCCTGCCCCCTCACTTCACACATCAAATTGATAAGGGTGTCAAGTGCTTAGCCAAAATATACTATTAACCACATATTTATACATGGATAGAAAACCAAGTTGGCTTCTACCTTGATGGTGATATCCAAGTAGGTTAGCCTTGGGTAGACAATTATTAAAGTGATTGTTAAATATTTTTTGATATGTTCATGTGTGCATAAAATAGAAAATAATGAAACTAAATGGTAAATTAAAAACCACCTAATTAGACTATGTGTTCTATTTTAAGAATGCAAGAAACAAGAAATTAAAGTGTGAGACTAATTACTAGCATATAAGGGTTAATTCCAACTTTAAAACATGGTACAATGTCGATATAGTTGATAGTGTATGCAAATAATATAGAACATGATCAATAATGTCACCTTTATACTATGGGAGCAAGGTTAAAAATGAATAAGGTTGATAGAGTTGATCTAGTTATCTAGACAAAACACCAAATATAGAACTGGGTCAACACAATCAATCTAGTTGACTGTACAAGGGCAATTTTAAAAACTACAAATTGTGAAAGGAAAGACTGTAAGGAAAGAGAGAAAGGATAGAAAGGAGCCTTGGTGATTTTTAAGATTTAAAGTAAGATTTATATCAAATAACCTTGAGAAATGTTTGAAAGTTCTACTAATAGGGTTGACTGGGTCGATCCATCTTTGTAGGAGCATGTTGTTGAGTGCCTAAACTGTATACGGTCGACTATATGTTCAATAGGATGCCTAAAAATGTATAGGGTTGACTGGGTTGACCTAATAGTCTGAACTAGAAGTCTAAAAATATACAAAACTATATTGGGTTGACTGATTTGATCTAGTAGCTTGTACCTAAAAACCTACATACAAAAATTAGAATTGGGTCAATGCAGTAGACACATTATGGCAAATATCTAATAAAAATAATGAAATTAGTGAATAAATCCTACAATAATTAGTTCAAGTTGGGTTCACCAAAATGTATGCAATCAAAAAGGCATCATTTTTATAAATCAATTCTAGATCAGAGAAGATAGAGCATACGTACACTTCTAATTAGGAATACATTTGTTAAGTAGGAACACAATCAATATGGGGATCTATTATACCTAATTAGGAAAGCACTTATCACAATACACTATGATAAAGAAGGTTTGAAATATTCTAGTCTAATACAATCATGTAATAACCCTATGTGGGTCATAGGTTTTAATATTTCACCTATGTTAATAACAAGAAAGTAAATCTAATTTAGCGATCACCAAAGCTTGTGGCACAAAGTAAGAGTTAGAAACAAAACAAAAACTAAACATGCATAGAATACATACACTCACATCAATGTATATAGAATTCTAATGCATAGAATAAAATCACAACTACATTATCTATCTAGTCTTAGAAAGGAGAAATAAAGTTAGGAATACTTGCCTTTGAAGATGAACCTATCGAGTCTCAATCTCTACCTTTGCCAAGGTTCTTGGAAAGAAATTTTTATGGTATGTAAGGATAAAAAATACAAATCATCTCTAGGCTACATAACCTATCAATGCATCCAAAATACTTCTCCACAAGACAAGATCTATATCTCCAAATAAAGTATGGAACCCTAAGTTTTAATTCTCAATTAGAATGTTCAATAAGTAGATGTTCATTTGTACTTACTTCTTATTCACTTATTTCTTATTGAATGGTTGGAAATGAAATTTTATATATAGGTGGATATTACCTTAAATCCTTCCAAAAATTTCAATCGATAGGATCGACCCAGTCAACCCTATATAATTTTTAATAATAATTCACTAAGTCCTGAGCTAGGTCAGCCAAAGGTCAAAATTGCTCCTAAGTGAAAATAACAAGAAACTATATAGGGTCGACCAAATCGACCCTGTATAGCTGATTGAAAAAATGGGATTTCAGTAAGGAAAAAGAGGATAAAGTGTGTAAAAACTCTAGAATGGGTTCAACTGAGAAGAGAAAGCTTAAGGTAAATGGTTTTAGGAGACAAATGTGTAGATAACATGTGGCAAAAAGGGACAATAATCTTACAAAGCACCAATGGTTTTCCCACCCCTTTCCCAGTGTACCCCTTAAGGTGTGTACTCAAAGATATTGAGACTTGATGGGTTCTTGAAAGATACAAAGTGTAAGTAATTAGTGAAATTTTAAAAATATTATGTGTATACACAAGTATTAGGGCACTATCTATTTTACACAACCTCCACCTTCACTAGTGCAAGAACCATGATGGACTCTTCAACCAAACAAAAATTTGTATAATGATCCCTTTACTATGTAGGATTTTATCAAGGACCAATACATATCTCATGTTGCTATAGATGAGGATTCTGATCCCTACACTTGTACATTGGCATTCTTACAACACATAGGATATCAGGAGACTGAGCTACAATATGATATACGTTATCAGGGATCCTTAATATATATCAAAATACTATCTAAATGTGCCCCAAAGGTGGTAAAAAAGCTACACTTATTCATGAGCATAATCAATTATACATAGGCTACATTGGGTAGTACATTGTTATAGGCAATTAATGCCATAGTTGATTAGACAAACAGGTTCTTAACTTTCAATTATGAGGGACACATGATTTGTATTCTACATGATGACACACATGAGAATCATAATTATAATACAGATACCCCATGGTCAATTTTTTTTCCCCTATGACCTCATGGGATAATTCTTACATAGTAGATCAACATGTCATTTAGATGCACAAAATCTAGACTAACACCAAGGATAAAGATATATTTGTACTGATAGTATGGTATGATGATCATAATGATGATGACTTTCTCAATTTTGGGCATATTTAGTATCCAATATTAGATGACCTTCCACTATACCTATCATTTGACTATCCACATCCTATGGATGTGCTCTTAGGTCTATAAAGGCACTATGTTTCATTTGTATATAATATTAGTTACACATTAATTGTATGTGGTTTCTCTTACCTTGATCTTGTATATAGTTACATTTTCATGTTTCTTGTACATATCTTATACTCAAAAAACAAAAAATATATATAACACCTCCAAAAATATAAAATCATTCAGATATTTGCTCAAAAAATATAAATTTTAGATTGTGTTCATTTCCATGTTTAAACTCCTTATATTTTATAGGTAATGCATATGCTATCTATGTTAGTATAGTTGGCTTTACCATACATACATGTTTCATGTGTTATATTTAAGTGTTTACAAATCACTATAGCACTCAAATCCTCTACACATATTAAAATTTGCTACTATTTACCCATTGGGGGCATATACATAGATACATAGATTTAACATTGATACAATTTCCCATTGGAGACATCATACTACATGCCTTTTGATTTTCCAAGTTACATTTTTATATACTTTATATCATATATTTAGCATTGATTATATCTTGATATTGATCATTCTATACTACCAAGATATTTTTGCTAATTACCACTACTATAGACTCATCTTATGTACATCTTGTATACAAGGGGAAATGTAGTTGATCTATTAATCAATCATATCTTAGAGAAGATAAATCCTACTTACACTTATGATTGTTGATACATTAGATATCTTAGGTCATGATGAAGATGGATCTGCTAGACCTAACCAAGGGATCTCTTACCACAAGAACATCACTAGAGAGGGTTCCAAAGCCTCTAGTCAATCAATATCATGCAATAACCCTAATTAGGTCCTATGTTTTCACATTCACATAGAAAATTCAATGGAAATTAAAGTCTAATCTAGTTTTTCCCAAATTTTTTTGCACAAATTAGGGGTAATAAACATAAAGAGTAAATATGCATAGGAGAATCATAATTAATCTATGTATAGGTAAGACCCTAATGCATGGGAGATAAGTAAAAATGAAATTATATTTACTCTTATAAAGGAGTGACAAGGTTAGTTATACTTACCATTGAATATGAACCTACTGAGCCTCAATCTCTCCCTTAGCCAAGGTGCTTTGTAAAAGGTTGTTGTGGTATGTAAGGATAACAATGATAAGTCATATCTAAGATACACAACTTCTCTAGGCATCCAAAAGACTTCTCCATAATAGATCCAGGTCCATATATCCAAAGAAAGTATTTAAACCCTAAGCTATGTTCCTCAAGTAAAATAATGGATAAGTAGATGAACAATATAATATCCTTCTTCCTCTCCTAAATTCCTCATAAATGATATATATATATATATATATATATATATATATATATATATATATATATATATATATATATATATCTAACCATAAACCTTTTTAAAAATTTAGATGATAGGCTCAGCTCAATTGACTCTATATCATTATTTGATAAAAAAGGTTGGGTCTTGATCTAGGTCAGCCAGAGCTAACCTAGAATCATAACATGCTTTTAACAATTTGAATACAGGGTTGACCTAGGCCGATAGTGTAATGTAAACTAGTAAAAAGGGTTTTAGGCTTAGGAAGGTGCTAAAGAAGGGGGGGAAATTCTTGGAGGAGTGTGTAAGAGAGGAGGCAAGGCCTAGTTAAATACATAAGAGAAGGTTGTGTAGATAGAAAGTGGCAGTATAGGGGATACCAATCCTATAAAGCACCAATGGTATAACCACCCCTTTCTTGGTGCACCCTTTAAGGTGTGCACTCAAATAAATTGAGATTTGATGGGTTCTTGAAAGATAAAAAGCATCAACAATTGATAAAGTTTAACAATATTATGTGTATATATATGCTCCAATCAAATCTTATCACATATTCACATAGGTGAAATAGGGGATGGTGCTTTAGGAAAAGAACATATCAATAGACAATGATAAATCTAAATAAATTATAGTAAGAAAATAAGATAAATGAAAGGACAAAATTTAAAAAAAAAAACATACCTTTACTTACCATAGTGTTTTAGATAATGAATGAAGTGAAATGTGAAGGTGTCCAATGTAGGGAACATTAGGTGAACCTGTAGAAGTTATCAAAAAAGATCAATTTTTTTTTTTTTTTACCAATTATACATATATGTGAAAAGATTCTTTACAATTTTAGGATTTCAAAAGATCTTTCGATTAAGAAAAAGAGATAATAGAAATAAAGATATGGGCAAAAAATGGAATCTGGTGGTAAATATTTGATAGGTAAATAATTTTGAATAGTAAATATAAATAAAGTGAAAAACAATTCATATTTTATTTTCACTATCTTGAGAAAATAAAGCTCTGAGAGACTCAGTTTGAGACTAGGGAATAACCATGGTGAAGAGACAATAACTTAGATGAGGAGGATGCCTAATGACCACAGCTAGTGAAACATAGGTAAGCAAGCATGAATTTTAATTTTTTTTTTATAATTTTATTTGAAATTATACTAAATATAGAAAATTTAATGGTGTGAAAATTCTAAACATCAAAATTGACCCTAAGAATTTTTTAGGTAGACTAGGGGCTTAATAGGGTATTAGGTACACAAAATTTGGACCAATAAATGCCTAAGGCATTTATGATAAATGGTAAATAAGTAACTATAGGGAAATAACATAGTCAACCTAGTCAAATCAATTTGTAAGACAAAAAGAAAATAAAGGGATGACTGTGTAGCAGTGGGTCGACATTGTATTGCTAAATATGGTCGATTATGTAGCAGTACGCTGATGTAGTCTAAAATAAAAAGGTAACCAACTACGTACCTTATGGCTGATCAGATAGGTAGTAAGTGGTCGATATAATTTTATAAAGAGGGCCTACTATTTACTAGACGGATGATGTAGTATGTTAGAGCTAGGAAAGAGTTGGGTATCAAATACACCGATATGGTCTAAAACAAAAAGGCCAATTTAGTATCAAATGGGCCAATTGAGTTTACCATGATTGAAACAAGGAAGATTTACTATCAAATGGACCAATTGTGTAGAAAAATAAGGAAATATATGAAACTAAATCACACTTATTGATGTAGTTAATTTATAAATTTTTGAAAATGTATTTAAATTATATATGATATGGAGATCTGATACATCTTTTGTTGTTTGATATTTTGTAGAGATGATGGAGATATTGGAGACCGATAAATGTATCGTGGATACTATATCTATTAGATAATTTGAATGACATGGATAGAGATCCAATAGTCACCTTAGGATTAGAAAAAATCATGGGGATGAGATCGATCTCTTTGAGTGATGATCTCATTGTCATGTTCCTATAAGCATGGGAATGGTTAACCAACACTTTCTGATGAGAGGTGGATGGGGACACCATTGAGGTGGGGATTACTTTGGAGGACATCCATTCATTGTTTGGATTTTTGATAGGTAGGACACCAGTGATTAATGATACACTAAAGTCTAAGGATGAGAGATGAGCATTAACCTAGTGGGATACCTACTTAGATAGGATCCACCTTAGGTTGAGGGTGAGCTTGTTTGATGTTTAAATTACAGTCTTTCCTATCATATACCAATTTCTCTCTAAGCTGAATAACCTATTTGATCCATGGATTATTATGATTGTTATTTGATTAACTACAATTAAATTAATCTTTATGACATATGTTTATTATGGGATATTTATATGTTAGTTAATTTACATAATTAATTTCCTATGAGATAGTTGTACTTTTATATTATGTACATTATGACCATGTTTGTTATTTATACAATAGTATTTTATGGATATAATTATGTTTTAGGTTAACTACCTTCATTGTTTTGATGTGGATGTAGTATTGATCCATCCATCAGAGTATGACAAAGGGAGAGCATCATTAGAGAGGATGGTGTAGATGGAGGCATTGAGGGATGAAAGATAGAAAAAACTAGAAACCCACTCATATACCATAGTAGAATATCATGTTTTGTGATTATTATTGTGAGTTAGATAGTTGTATTATGTTTTTTTTATGTTATATATATCTTCTATGATATTTTGTTTTTCAATGATCATGTTGTTTGTTTACATAATTTCACTAATCTAGTTGTTACTGCATTATTAACTATTAATGTTATTGGTGGATTGATTGAATGAATATGTTCATGTTTTAACGTGACTTACCACTATTTTGATAATAATTGAATGGTCTTATTGCACATAGTTGAGTATTTGTATAAATATTAGTTTTTTGGATTCTTTGTTGTAGTAATAGACATATTCTATTACTTACTTAGCTTGATTGGTTTATTAAGTGACTAATTATGTTATAAAGTTACTATTATTGTTATTATAGTTGCATAAACCTATAATAAGATATTAAATGAATTACAATTCCTTGTAAGCATTGACCTCAAGTTGGCATGATAAAATGAATTTAATGTTTTGACTTAAGTATAGTGCTTAGTCAATAAAAAAAATACAATGCAAAGTGTAAACACCTAAAATTGGTTGTCGATGACCTCCAATCAAGCTTTTGGCTAGTTTCCACCCAAAATGTACAATTTGGCCTAAAAACATTAAAACATGTTAAATTATGATAAAATGACATTCAAATGCCAATTTTAGCTAGGATATCCCTAAATGGGGCAATGCAATTTGTGGGATATCTAACTTTGATGAGTTTATTTTGAGTCAAAATGCTAAATTTGTACCTACAAGCTCTGGACTACTCTTTCCTATCAAATATTTTGCATAAGACTCATGCATTTGTTATTTGTTATTGAAAACATTTTAAATGAGAATATGAATCCAATGCATCTAATGTGGGCTTCCAATTCATATCCAATCAAATTTAGGACCAATAACAAGGCATTTTGATTAATTTGGGTAATTTGTGCATAATGTGCTTAATCATGCCTGAAAGCCAATTAACCCAAATCAAGGCCTAATAAAAAATTACATGAAAAATTGTTGAATAATCTGTTTTGGAAATGAATATTGAATATTGTCATGTCCCCTTTTCAAGTGACATCTTCAGACTTTATGATTAGCCTATTATGCGACCTTCATAGGCTGATAAGATGGATAGAGGGTCATGATGGAGCTTGGCTTGGCTACGATTAGCAGAATTCTTACAGTTGGCTTTCGTTCAGGCTCTTTCGAACATGAATTAAGGGAGATATTAATATTTGATTGATTTAATCAAATATTAATTATTTAGTCTAATTTTAATTAATTATTAATTATTAATTATTTGGTCTAATTTTAAGACCCTAATTCTAATTTAAGAATTGGTCTAATTTTAAGACCCTAGTTCTAATTTAAGAAGCCCTAAGTCTAATTTAAGGAAATCTAATTTTAGCAAGCACACCTTTGGAGGGTATAAGGGTTTCTCATGGGAGAGAGTTTGGATTAGCCATTGATTATTGATTATTGATATTGAAGAATTCTTCTATGAAGACTGAGCCAAGGGTTCCAGGATTCCATTTGTAGTGGAGAACGTCAACTCTTCATTGTGTGTGATTCAGAGGCTGTGAAATATCAGCTGATCTATTGCCAATTTGAGAGATAGCTTCATACAGAGGTTATCATAGTATTTCAGGTCTTTTGAGAGATAACTTCACACAAAAGCTATCACAAGGGTTTACAGGTATTTATTTCTTTATGTTTTGATTCAAATAAGTTATATATATAGAGATATTCTGTATTAGAGTCATATATCTTCAGATTAGAGGTCCTACAAACAGGGTGTAATTTATTGGTGGCCATACGAAGCCGTACAGATCCGTACAGGTTCACACAGAGACTGACATCGATAGAGAGAGATCTACAAAGACCGATGTCTGCAGGTTAACAATGCCCAGTCGACTGACAATGGTATTATAACCGATGTCGGCGTCTGTGTGTCGACACAGAAAGGCTGAGACCTTCTAGAATTCAGGTTTCATTACTAGATTTGTAAAGGACAAGGGTTTTAAGACTGTATTTTGATATTATTTTATATGAATGACTAAAGACATCTATTGTAACTATCTGGACAAATAATAAGATTAGTGATTTGGCAGTTAAGAGATTTACTGTGGCTTATTGTTTATTTGAATTTATTCTACAAAATTATATCTTTGTTCAGAGCTATTTGTGTTTAGATATTCCCTAATGAAAGGGGATATTACAGTGGTATCAGAGCTTTTGATGAAAAAAGGAGCCCCTAAGTAAGGGACATTACAATGGTATCAGAGCTAATGTCTTGCCATCTTGTTGGGTAGTTTGGGTAGATTGAATCAGCGAAGTAATCATGGGCATGCCAAGTACTTCAAGTACTTAGAGACAGTGGGAATATGATATGAAGAAGTTGAAACTAAGTTTGAAGAGGTTAAATGAATATCTTTCATACCCTACATTCAAAGACAAATCCACACGGTATATGACAACGAATGAGGAGTGGGACTTATTAACTCCTCAAGTTCAGGAGAGGTTGTCTTTTGATCGCTTTGTTAAGCTGAGGAGGGAGCACTACAGATCAGTTGGACAAGATAGAAACATGTCCCATGATTCTTATGAGATAGGAGATAACAGGGGTGCTACTGTTAATAGGAGAAAGCTTTGTTTATACTGCAAAGATCCATATGATGCCAATCACAATTGTCATTTGAGGCCTAAGGGCAAGGCATATCGTATAATATGGGAGTATTATGAGGATTCTAAATCCAAAGATTTTAAACAACATGATAGTTCTGAGGAGTCAAAGGCAGAGGCTTCAGAGCCTAAGGTAGAGACAATGAAGGTGGCTCACCAGGATTCTGAGAGACATGTGGATGAGCTTAGTCATGGGGATTCAGACTCTCAGTTAGTTACAGAGGATGAGGGAGCTGGAGATTGTGATGATGAGATAGTTTCAGTAGCAGCTTCTTCAGAGTTAGATGAGGATGAGTCCGATGCTGGCATTCAGAGTATGGAGGTATGTTCAGAGGATAGTACATTAAGTGTTGTTGGTGAGTACGTTTCGACAGTTGTAGCTGAGGAACATGTTGTTGGAGCTGACACACATGTTCAGGATTTGGGAGTACCTGGTCCTGATGAGTTTGGCATACCAGTGGAGTCGAGTCTCCATATTGATTCTTCTCACACTGATGATAGTGTGGTACAGTTGATTGTGCCACCTTTATAGAGTGATCAGTTATGGGATGGATTGGCACCATCTTTTGTAGATGGAATTGGCAGTTTGAGTTGTCCATTCTACTTGGGTTATGATGCTCTGAGAGTTTGTTTCTCATGCGTTCTTGACCATGGCAGTTGTGCTTTTAGAGTTTGGTTGAGTTGCATTCTCCAATTTGATTATGGGTTCCTCTTTGATCTACTTTTGAGGATATTGTAGGAGCTTGCGTTGATTGTCATCAGTATAGATCATGACTACATTTGGGATCCAGGTGTATTGATGGGTTTGTTGTTCTGAGATTGCTTGGGGACAAACAATTTTAGGAGGGGCGGATTATCATGTCCCCTTTTCAAGTGACATCTTTAGACTTGATGATTAGCCTATTATGTGACCTTCGTAGGCTGATAGGATGGATAGAGGGTCATGATGGAGCTTGGCTTGGCTATGATTAGCAGAATTCTTACAGTTGACTTTTGTTTGGGCTCTTTCGGACATGAATTAAGGGAGAGATTAATATTTGATTGATTTAATCAAATATTAATTATTTAGTCTAATTTTAATTAATTATTAATTATTAATTATTTGGTCTAATTTTAAGACCCTAATTCTAATTTAAGAATTGGTCTAATTTTAAGACCCTAGTTCTAATTTAAGAAGCCCTAAGTCTAATTTAAGGAAATCTAATTTTAGCAAGCACACCTTTGGAGGGTATAAGGGTTTCTCATGGGAGAGAGTTTAGATTAGCCATTGATTATTGATTATTGATATTGAAGAATTCTTCTGTGAAGACTGAGCCAAGGGTTCTAGGATTCCATTTGCAGTGGAGAATGTCAACTCTTCATTGTGTGTGATTCAGAGGCTGTGAAATATCAGCTGATCTATTGCCAATTTGAGAGATAGCTTCATACAGAGGTTATCACAGTATTTCAGGTCTTTTGAGAGATAACTTCACACAGAAGCTATCACAAGGGTTTACAGGTATTTATTTCTTTATGTTTTGATTCAAATAAGTTATACAGACAGAGATATTCTGTATTAGAGTCATATATCTTCAAATCAGAGGTCCTACAAATAGGGTGTAATTTATTGGTGGCCATACGAAGCCATACAAATCCATACAGGTTGACACAGAGACTAACATCGGTAGAGAGAGATCTACAGAGACCGACGTCGACAGGTTAACAACGCCCAGTTGATCGACGACGGTAGTATAACCGACGTCGGTGTCTGTGTGTCAACACAAAAAGGCCGAGACCTTCCAGAATTCAGGTTTTATTACTAGATTTGCAAAGGATAAGGGTTTTAAGACTGTATTTTGATATTATTTTATATGAATGACTAAAGACATCTATTGTAACTATCTGGACAAATAATAAGATTAGTGATTTGGCAGTTAAGAGATTTATTGTGGCTTATTGTTTACTTGAATTTATTTTGCAAAATTGTATCTTTGTTCAAAGCTATTTGTGTTTAGATATTCCCTACTAAAAGGGGATATTACAGTGGTATCAGAGCTTTTGATGAAAAAAGGAGCCCCTAAGTAAGGGACATTACAGTGGTATCAGAGCTAATGTCCTTCCATCCTGTTGGGTAGTTTGGGTAGATTGAATCAGCGAAGTAATCATGGGCATTCCAAGTACTTCAAGTACTCAGAGATAGTGGGACTATGATATGAAGAAGTTGAAACTAAGTTTGAAGAGGTTAAATGAATTTCTTTCATACCCTACATTCGAAGACAAATCCACACGGTATATGACAACGAATGAGGAGTGGGACTTATTATCTCCTCGAGTTCGGGAGAGGTTGTCTTTTGATCACTTTGTTAAGCTGAGGAGGGAACACTATAGATCAGTTGGACAAGATAGTAGCATGTCCCATGATTCTTATGAGATAGGAGATAACAGGTGTGCTACTGTTAATAGGAGAAAGCTTTGTTTATACTGTAAAGATCCATATGATGCCAATCACAATTGTCATTTGAGGCCTAAGGGCAAGGCATATCATATAATATGGGAGTATTATGAGGATTCTAAATCTAAAGATTTCGAATAGCATGATAGTTCTGAGGAGTGAAAGGTAGAGGCTTCAGAGCCTAAGGTAGAGACAATGAAGGTGGCTCACCAGGATTCTGAGAGACATGTGGATGAGCTTAGTCATGGGGATTCAGATTCTCAGTTAGTTGTAGAGGATGAGGGAGCTAGAGATTGTGATGATGAGATAGTTTCAGTAGCAGCTTCTTCAGAGTTAGATGAGGATGAGTCCGATGCTGGCATTTAGAGTATGGAGGTATGTTCAGAGGATAGTACATTGAGTGTTGTTGGTGATTACATTTCGATAGTTGTAGCTGAGGAACATGTTGTTAGAGATGATACACATGTTCAGGATTTGGGAGTACCTGGTCCTGATGAGTTTGGCATACTAGTGGAGTCGAGTCTCCAGATTGATTCTTCTCACACTGATGATAGTGTGGTATAGTTGATCATGCCACCTTTACAGAGTGATCAGTTATGGGATGGATTGGCACCATCTTTTGTAGATGGAATTGGCAGTTTGAGTTATCCATTCTACTTGGGTTATGATGCTCTGAGAGTTTGTTTCTCATGTGTTCTTGACCATGGGAGTTGTGCTTTTAGAGTTTGGTTGAGTTGCATTCTCCAGTTTGATGATGGGTTCCTCTTTGATCTACTTTTGAGGATATTGTAGGAGCTTGTTTTGATTGTCATTAGTATAGGTCATGACTACATTTGGGATCCAGGTGTATTGATGGGTTTGTTGTTCCGAGATTGCTTGGGGACAAGCAATTTCAGGAGGGGCAGATTGTCATGTCCCCTTTTCAAGTGACATCTTTAGACTTGATGATTAGCCTATTATGCGACCTTCGTAGGCTGATAGGATGGATAGAGGGTCATGATGGAGCTTGGATTGGCTACGATTAGCAGAATTCTTATAGTTGGCTTTCGTTCGGGCTCTTTCAGACATGAATTAAGGGAGATATTAATATTTGATTGATTTAATCAAATATTAATTATTTAGTCTAATTTTAATTAATTATTAATTATTAATTATTTGGTCTAATTTTAAGACCCTAATTCTAATTTAAGAATTGGTCTAATTTTAAGACCCTAGTTCTAATTTAAGAAGCCCTAAGTCTAATTTAAGGAAATCTAATTTTAGCAAGCACACCTTTGGAGGGTATAAGGGTTTCTCATGGGAGAGAGTTTGGATTAGCCATTGATTATTGATTATTGATATTGAAGAATTCTTCTGTGAAGACTGAGCCAAGGGTTCCAGGATTCCATTTGTAGTGGAGAACGTCAACTCTTCATTGTGTGCGATTCAGAGGCTATGAAATATCAGCTGATCTATTGCCAATTTGAGAGATAGCTTCATACAGAGGTTATCACAGTATTTCAGGTCTTTTGAGAGATAACTTCACATAAAAGCTATCACAAGGGTTTACAGGTATTTATTTCTTTATATTTTGATTCAAATAAGTTATATAGATAGAGATATTCTGTATTAGAGTCATATATCTTCAGATCAGAGGTCCTACAAATAGGGTGTAATTTATTGGTGGCCATACGAAACCATACAGATCCGTACAGTTTCACATAGAGATGACATCGGCAGAGAGAGATCTACAGAGACCGACGTCAGCAAGTTAACAACGCCCAATCGACCGACGACGGTAGTATAACTGACATCGGTGTCTGTGTGTCCACATAGGAAGGCTGAGACCTTCTAGAATTTAGGTTTCATTACCAGATTTGCAAAGGACAAGGGTTTTAAGACTATATTTTGATATTATTTTATATGAATGACTGAAGACATCTATTGTAAATATCTGGACAAATAATAAGATTAGTGATTTGGCAGTTAAGAGATTTACTGTGGCTTATTGTTTACTTGAATTTATTCTACAAAATTGTATCTTTGTTCAGAGCTATTTGTGTTTAGATATTCCCTACTGAAAGGGGATATTACAGTGGTATCAGAGCTTTTGATGAAAAAAGGAGCCCCTAAGTAAGGGACATTACAAATATTTGCATCATTAAGTGACCTCATTTCTTGGGAAGACATCCCTAAGCCATAAATGCCACAAATATAAAGATTCATGCCCTCCATGCCTCATCAATGCCTTCCATGATGCCCTCCATGCCTCTTAATTTCCCCTTCTTCCAATGTCATGATGAGGATAATTACAAACAAAATTCCAAAAATTGAATTAATCCTCAACCACACATCTTAATCTTTAGATGTATGGTTGAGGTTTATTTTGATCAAATCCAAAAATATATAAATAGGAGGCCTCACAACATCATTTCAAAAATCTTAATTAGTGAAAAGTTATAATGCAGGATTGGTTCCAAAAAGCTTCAAGAAACTAGTGTTATAATGCCAAATTGATTCGAGCCAAGCCAAGCCACAAGCTAAAGGTGCCAAGGAGAGATGGAGGTAGCCAATCTTCCATTGCTAAAGACTTCATGAGCATAAGCTGAACAAGTCACTATTATAAAGGTATTCAGAACATCCAAGAAAGGTGAAGGAATTATTGTGTTTTCATTCCTTGATTTTTAGTTGTGTTTATCATTTGATGTTTATAACTAAGCTCTCCCTAGTGTCTAGGCCTAGATATGTTATGCTATTAGTGTGTTTATTTCACTTTGTTTTCATTTTGGAACTAACACCATACTAACCATCCTCTCTTGAGTCAAATTCCTAGATCACATATGGAAGACCCGATGGGACTAGATGTATCCTACAACTAAAAGAGATCCTTTTACAACTTTAAAAAATTCATTTGAGCTCTTAAAAATCTTACAAATTGATTCTATAACTCTATTTTTTTGTTTTTGGTTATCACAATTTTTACATAGTAACTGACATCGGTAGAAATACCAACATCAGGTCCCTGACTTAACTAATGTCAATTAGTAGAACTAACATCGGTTAGATCTTAGTTTCCCATAACTAATGTCGGTGGTATTAACTAATGTCAATCATTGTGTTTTTCTAAAAACATAGACCTGAGACCTTTTTACAAGTTTGTTGTTTCAAACTCAAGAGGGCTTCAAAGCTAAAGGACATGCTAACAATTTTAGTACAGGACCAAGCAGAATTTTTGCTCAAAACATATTTAAATCACTTTTGCATGCTTAAAATTTGATTCGGAACTTTGTTTTGATGTTTAAAAAAGAATTTAGGTGTTTTTGGTGAATGTTTTTCAAAGTTTACAACTAAGATCAAGGGGTCAAATGAACACCACCAAACATTTCATTTGGGTTTTAAAATTGAACACACTTGTCAATTTTTGTTTGCAAATAATTGATTAGATTAATTTTGTTTGGAAAAAAGAGGAATGTTGCATATATGCTCTTCCATTTGTCCCCTATAGGGAACCCTTGGAATCAAAAGCACCATTCTTATTGCAAGTAGCCTAGTCCAAGGCTTAGAAATAAAGTCATCTAAAGCACTCCCCAAAAACTCATCAAAGTTTGGGTGACCTTAAAAATGACCCTAAAGTCTTTCTATTTTCATGCTTTCTTTGTTCTTGTGCATCTTGGCTTGCGAGGGGAACTTCATCACCTCCCACAAGTTATTTAGGGAAGCTTTGACCTAGGGTTTCAACTCCTAAAATTGACTTCATTTGACTCTTTTAGAGTTGCACACGAGACGTAGTGGCACTTTAGACATCGTACTACACTACATGAATATCAATATGTAGTGGTTACAAAAAGAACTAGACCTTTTTACAACAAGCCGAGTGATATAGAACCAAAATCTGTGATTTTCTTTTGCATTGTTCGACATGAAAGTCATTGTGCAATTAATTCCCTTAGATCATTTGAAAACTTGTTAGATTTTAAACAAATCCCCACTTCTCATGGAAGTATTGTTGGTATAACGTGTGCGTCAAGGTCCATGTCATAGTACTATCATTTGAGAGGAGGGGGGTGTAAAAACCCTACTATATAATGTACATTTACTTTTGGATGAACACTTAAAATCCTCTCAAATGACGTATATAGATGGATTCTAATAGTACCAAGCAACCTTGTCAGTTTAGGATCTATGGGTGATTAATTAGTGGGTCTTGTACTAAATTAAACTCTTACTTGGAGTTAAAACATGGTGTAAACAAAAAATCCCAAATCAAATACATGATCCTCATTTTTCTTTGAATAAAGAGGCATTATGCTACCTGCATGAGATAATCAATTTGCCTTGTTAAAAGTTCATCATAATTTTGAGATTCATATCATCCCTGTTGGTGTAGTTATTCTGCCCAATTGAGTCTAAACCTTGACCAAAGTTGTTTAAGTCCTTAACTTATAATTTAACTTCAAAATTACACCTTTATAAGCTCATAGGGTTGATGTGTTAAGTGGGTTCACCATTTTCACTAAACTTGAGGAAACTTAGGGTTAATTTCCAATTTGGGTTGAAGGATATTTAAGACTCATAGTCATTATCCTCACTTGATAGACTTAAGCCATTTTATGCTAAAAACTAGCACTTTAAGTCTATACACCACAACATTTTGAGTCAAGAAAGGTAGTGTTATGCTATCAAAATTATGGAAAAATGTCTTTTCCTTAGAGAGTCTTTGAAACAAACTTTTTTATCATAACTTTTGGGTAGTATAGCATTGTTACGCTACCCAAATCATTTCAAACTTTATTTCATAGACCTTCTTATATAGAGTTTCAAATTTTTTCTTGTGTTTTCAGACCAATCTAAGTTTACTTTTGATCCTTTATCTAAAGTATAGTTATACTATTCACCTTTGCCTAGCCTATTTGTCAAAATAAACAAGTTTTATACCACTATTTATGAGAAAATAAACTATTTCTAAAGTGCCTTTTGTTTCATACCTTACACCTAGTTGATCAAGTTCATGTCCAAAAATCGAATGCCTAGTGTTTGTTATAATTATTTCAAATCCATTAGATTAAAACTTTCATCTATTTTCAAAGTCTATCTTTTGATGCCATTTGGCCAAAAGTCCTAGCACATGCCTTGTTTGAGCCTAGATTTTGATGTCACATTTGGCCAAAAGACCTAGAAACTTTTAAATTCCTAGATTAGACTGATTTAAAACACTTTGACCTTAGAGATTGGCATTTTGATTTTTGGTTCATTTACTTGCTTATCTTTGTGTGAACAGTGAAATGTTAGATATTTGACGCTAGCTTATTTCCTCACAAATCTTTGCATAAACCTTTTGATCCTTTTAACAAATCTAGAGCAAGTTGAAGGCATCATTCATTTTAGATTCTATCCTTTTTAGAGTTTGTATAACTCTTTGAACTTTTATCACAAGCATTGACTATGGATCCCAACATGTATTCCTACACTCATGGTGGACTCATGTATAATCCAAGGATCAGTAATGTAGTTACGTAGGAAGAAATGGTGTAAGACCCCTATACAGATAACATTGCATATGAGATGGATTCTTATCCCTCTTATAGTACTCAATTAGGGGCACAAATCCAAGATTTATTAGCTAATTATCTAGTTAACACACCACCTTACATATAATAATACCAATAACAAACCATGCAATACTTAGCTACAATAGCCACAGTGGACGAGCCAATACTTCAATAGCCATATTCTACTAATTTGGCTTCCACATCTGATCCATTTTTGTTTGAGTGACATTTGTTAGAGAACAAATATGAGATTTTGGTTAGGGCCATAGAGATAGGGGCTAATTTTCTAGTAGACTTCCCCCATAAAATTTTATCAAGTCTAGTAAGAGTGCCCCACAATATCATTTATGATTAACGGGCTTCTTCTAGCAATACTATGGCTCTAGTCCAAACAATGTACCAAGACCCCAATTTATCAAATCAAGGTAAAAACATCATGAAAGATCACTTAAACCAAATACAAATAGCATACCAAACCTACTTAAATTTAGCACATGATTTCAATCAGATGAACATGGTGAGTGAGCCCCTCATTGACCTAGTACCTTCAATAGGAGTGTTGATGGAATTAAATGGACAAGAGAATATAAGTTCCAACCTATTTGTAAAAAATTATTTGATAGATAAATTGATACATATTCTAGTTATTGAAGAAGTGTCTTTAGCTTCTACACTAAATAGTGAGCCAAACATAGTAGACAATGTGCAAACAATGTCTAATCTTGATCAAAGTGGTACTAATGCACAAACAACTAGCCAATAATGTGTGGCTATAGTTAATCCCATGATTAGATCATCATACTAAGGAATAGGATTTTCTTTACCCCAGCCCTAAGTAGCCACTTCCTCAAGTGTACAACCTATAGGATTAGATAATCAAACAACAACTAATGTTATGCCTCAATGATAGAATGTGATGAATCCTACTCCCCATCAACAAGTAGACAATGGTATTCCAGAATAATAGACACAATCTAGTGTATAAACATAATAGAGGATGAATACATTACCACCTCCATCAAGGGTAATAAATTTTCCACCTCGCCAAGTAACGACAAACATACCTCTTCAGTTGCAGACTAATATGCCAATCTAAAACCCAACAATGACTAGTTAGCAATGTGTAAATATTGACCAATGATAAATGTCAAATATACAACCTACTTTCACTTCCTCATAAGGATTCATGCAATATAGAGGTCCCCATGTTTCTCAAGTACATACTAGATAACTGTTGTTTCAAAATTTTCCATAAATTTAGAGGCAGGGTCTTGCTCCACAAGTTCCTACTCAACAACAAGGTTTGATTTATCGACAACATGTCCCTTTTCAACCATAGTAGGAATAGTATAATTATATCCCTCTATCCTAACCACAAAATATTCTAGGTCAAACCTTTATTGCCAACCTAAACTAGAATATCATGTAGAAAAATGTGCAATTTTAAGTGCATCCCAATCCACATATGCATATTCCTGGTCCATTTCCCAACCAAGCCATTGTACCCCAATAGGTGTCTCCATCATAACCTGGTCAAAGTGTCCCACTTGTGACCTCTTATCCATTTACCCAAACCAATATTCTCTCTCAAACCAATATCCCTTCCAGTTTCCTATCCCAAAAATTACAATAGATGAAGGATGCAATCACTACCATTCAGGTGGGGAAGCAGACTAAGAAGTTCAAATTGGATGAAATATGTTCCTATAAATTCAACATGGAGTATTTGTAGTTACCATTTCCTCCAAGATATGAACCACCCAAATTTGATAAATACAAAAGGAAGGGTGATCCTAAGGCTCATTTGATCAAATTCTTTATCGCATGTCAACCAATGGCATATAATGACATATACCTTTTGATGTTGTTTTCAAGGAGCTTGGTTGGACAAGCCTTGGAGTGTTTTTTAAAGTTTCCCAAGAATTTAGTAACAAACTTTGATGATCTTTCTCATAAATTTATGTAGCAATTTTCCTATAATATCAAGCATGAGATTTCTTTAGTGGACCTAACACAAGAAAAGAAAAAAAGTTGGGGAGAGTTTTGTAAGTTATTTACAATGATGGAGAGCCCTTATAAGCCATTTCACCCATAGTTTATTAGATAAACAATTATCTAGTGTGTTTACTAAAAATTTGTATAATGAGATAGCCTATCATCTAGAACTACAATGTGCACATATGTTCAAAGATATCATTGATAAAGGTTTGTTGATCAATAGGGCACTCACCAATAAAGGAGTCATCAAACTTAATTCTACCAATTAGGGAACTATCCAACACTAACATCCTATCCAAGTGCAATCATTGCAACTAGCACAAGCCAATAATCATGAAAAATTGTAGCAATTCAACTGTATAAGAATGTTGTAGGAAATGGAGTAACTAAATCTCATCATGTCTAAACTATGCAAACATCATCTACACCACCTTTTTATCTTACTCCTACCCAACATCCTCTCCAACCAATGCCACAAGCACAAAAACCAAGACCTACACAACAAATACAGTAGACTTTACCATTGCAAACCCCTCCTCCTAGGAGAACCATGCCTACAAATCGTGTCTTTAGTGACCTAGGAGAACCTATTGAATCTATATTTTGCAAGCCTATTTTCATTGATTTTATTATTTTGCCTATACCAAAGCATTATTTTCAAGGCATTCCTTACCTTGATTGGTACCATGATAATGAATTCTATGACTATCATTGGGTCAATGGGCATAATTTATGAAGATGTGTCTAAATCAAGAATTTAATTGAAAATATGTTGGAGAATGGGGAGATAAAATTAGATAATGATGCTTCCACTTCCAATCAAAATCTTGGGATAAATCAAAACCCTTTTACCTGACATAAAAATCAGTAGCAATATAACCATCAATAATAACAACAATGGTTAGTGTAATAGTAAAATCAATAATATCAAAATCAAAGGCTAAACCAGTAGAACCAACAAAATTAGCAATAGAACCCACAATGATAGAATAATGGACAAAACCAAGGTCAGAATGGTAACAACCAACAAACCTACCATGTAGTTTCACATCACTACAATAGGGTTATAGGTCATATTATAGGGGGTAGCATTAATACCATCTCCATTAATTCTAGACCAAGTACTAATCAACCTAGACCATTGCTAAACAATACTATCTAGCCAAATTACATGGATAATCCTTATTTGACTTGGAAATGCATAAAAACAAACTATAAAATTAGGACTCCCACTTTTAGATCTTATAATGAAAACTTGTCCTTGCCATGTGACCACATGTACGTGCATCGACAACCAAGACTTGTCTTGTCTGGTCCCACACCATTCTCTACATCAGTTAGCAATAATGGTCCAGTATCTAATCCTAATTGTGAAATCAAAACTTAGAGGTCAAAGATTACTATCCTAGGCCCACAACTATCTGCCACTTTACCTATCATCTGACCAACTATTTAGCCTTGGAATAAATGATTCAATACTGACTAAGACAGGAAGTTTGATATTGTGGACCAATTACAAAAGACACTAGCACAAATTTCTATTTTGGATTTGTTGTGAACATCAATAATCCAAAAAAACATCTTGAATGAGTTATTAACCCAATCCATTATTGCTAGTGATATATCCCCTAATAAATTTCAAGCTTTAATTGGACACTTAGCTCCAGCCCAACAAGTCACATTCAACCAAAGCGATATGTCTTCCTTTGGTCTACTCCATAATAACCCATTGTACATAGAAGTTTGTATCATATAACATAAATTGAAATGTGTCCTTATCAATAATGGATCTAGCCTCAACATAGTATCTCTCAAGGTCATCAAGCTTCTTGGGTACACAATAATAGATCTCTAACCAAAAATGATAACTATCAAAGCTTATGATAATTAGGAAAGAGAATCATAGGGCACCATTAGTTTGCTAGTTATCATTGGGCCTTTGATCCATGATACACTTTTCCATGTGTTGGATCTTGAGTTATCATATAACATGCTTTTAGGTAGGCCTTGGTTACATGAGATTCATGTAGTCCCATCAACACTACATCAATGTATCAAATTTTCCCACTCAAGGATGGAAGTGAATATTCTAGGAGATTTACATCCATATGAACACTACAAGCATCTTGAGGCTAAGTTTTAAAGCTATAATTATTAGTAGGGTATGCATCTAAGTTCGAAGTAGGATAAAGGAAAATTTATATTTATTGATCCTTCACTAGGTAATTGCATATATCTTAATGCCTTGAATTCTCTTTCCCACATGCTACCTCATGAAGCTTCTAATCATTTCACCATTTCAGATAATGGACTGGGAGAGTATGTGACTCATGATACATTTCATATTATTGATCTTCCTCAGAATCTAAAAACCTTTGGGTGACCTAAGTTCATCCCACATATGCATTGGCAATGAAAGAACAAAAATAAGGGACATGTTACATTTGTATCAACATCTTGACCCTCTTGAATGGGATGAATCATGGTTATACAATGATAACCAAGATGATTATTATAAAAATGCAAAGTATCCTATTCCCAATAGGACCATGGAGCATCACAATTATGAAGGAAGAGGCCTCATACCAAATCAACAAGGAACCATTGAGCCAATTTCCATGACTAAGTATGAAAGACCTTATGGACTTGGATTTAAACCACCTGGGGGTGACCCCACATATCTTGTTCAAACTCCATCACCAGTGAATAGTGATGATGATACCAATAGTGAATCAGAGTCTGATCATAGCCTTACCTTTGATAACCTATCTAAAACCAACTTGTTTGATAATAATGCCATTTGTACCCTTACCCAAGTTGTTCATTATAATCCATTGCCATTATATTATCCCCAACTAATAGATTGGGACCAACAAGAATCCAATCTACTAATTGATGAGTTCTAAAATGATGAGGCATTCTACTATTTCTTAGGCCTTAGAGACAATGTTTTGTTGGGAGATCACAAACCAAGATTCTCAATTACACTGGATCCTATAGCCTATTTTTTGGAGAGTGAGCAAACACCCTTAGCCAAAATAAATAAATAAAAAATTGAGGTCCCAAAGTGAAAACCTCTTTGAGGCACTTTTTAACCAGGGAAAAAGTAAAGATAAAGGCTAGTCTAGTGGTGAAAACCTATTTCAAGTGCTGTTAGACGGGGGTGTTCATTCTTCTTCAAATTTAAACCAGAAGACCACCAATGATGAACTTTCTTGAAGATCTAAGTTTAGTTTTGAGAAACAACAAGTATTTTATCAAATTCTCCAAGAATTTTTTGACTATTTTTGTTACATGGCCAAATCTCCCATTAGGAGACTCAGATTCATCATGCCTAGGAGAATTTAAAGAGTGAGTCCTAACAGAGGACCCTAACATAGTCCAATAGTTTAAGTCATTGCCTACTATCCTAAAAGATAGTTTGACCCTCCTAGTTGAAGATAAAATAGAGGTAAACATCGAGACTCTATCAGACCTAAAATGGATAAAATTAGGTGCATCCCTCACTAAGGAGGAACATGACATTTGTACAAATTTGTTGAGAGAGTTTGTGGATATATTTGCATGGGCATATTTTGACATGCTAGGATTAGACTCCACCTTGGTTCTACACCACCTTGTGGTTAATCGTGATGCCAAACTGGTAAAACAAAATCTACATAAGATGCATCCTCACATTATTGTACTAATTTTTGAGATATCAACAAAGCTTATCTTAAATATGATTTTGTATTGACTAATATTGACATGATCATCAACTCCACAGTAGGTTATGAAATTCTTTCACTCATGGATGGCTTTTCAGGATATAATCAAATCAGAATAGCGCTAGAGGATCAACATAAAATAGCGTTCACCACTCCATGGGGAACATTTTTCTATTAAGGGATGTCATTTATCCTTAAGCATGTGAGAAATACATATAAAATATCCATGACTACCATATTACATGATATGATGCATGATATTATTGAAGACTATGTCAATGACATATTAGGAAAATCCAAGACTGGGGCTAACCATCCAGTAGTGTTGCATAATATATTTAAAATACTAAGAGAGTATAAATTCAGACTAAATCCAAATAAATGTGTGTTTAGTGTAAATTCAAGAAAATTACTTGGATTCATTATGTCTCATAGAGGTATTTAAGTTGATCTACCTAAAGTCCATGTTATAACTGAGATGTCACCACTAACCAATTTGAAGTAACTTCATAGTTTGCAGGGTAAGATCTAGTCCATCCGATGCTTCATCTCTTAGTTAGTAGACAAGTTCCATTCATTTACACACCTTTTTAAGAAAGGAGTTGCATTCCATTGGGATGATCACTGCCAAAAAACTTTTCAATAGCTCAAAGACTATCTTATCAGTCCACCTATTTTATTACCTCTTATGCTAGGAAATCCATTCTTGTTATACCTATCAACTATTGATCATGCCCTAGGGGCACTCTTGGCTCAACATGATGATAATGGAAAGGATCATGTTATATACTACTTAATTTGTACCTTGGTTACATATGAACATAACTATGCTCCTATTGAAAAATCTTGCCTAGCCATGGTTTTTGTAGCTCAAAAACTGTGTCATTACATGTTGAATAATTAAACCATGGTCATTTCAAAAGTAGATCCACTCAAGTATCTACTATATACAATAAATTTTCAAGGTAGAATGACTAAATGGATCATGCTTATTAGTGAGTTTGAAATAGAGTATGTCAATCAAAAAGTAATCAAAGGACAAGTTCTTATAGATCAACTTGTTAAAGCACCTCTCATGGACACACAACCACTCAAGTTTCCATTTCCTGATGAATCCATCATGATCATTATTGATACACCCCTTTAGGATCAGCTCTGGAAGCTATATTTTGATGGTCCATTCACTGTGCATGGATCAGGGGTAGGCCTATTGTTTATTACACCACATGGGGATCTAATCTCTAAATCAGTCAAAATTATATTTCCTTATACAAACAATATGGCCGAGTATAAAGCACTTATTGCAAGACTTTGAAAAGTATTACAGTGGAATATAACTCATCTTTAAGTTTATGGAGATTCTTAATTAATCATTAATTATATCACAAATCATTTTTAGACCAAAGATGACAAGCTGGTTCCATATAAATCCATGGTTGACACTCTTAAAAATAAAATTACCAACATTTAGTTTGAGAATATACCAAGGGCTAGTAATAGAATTGTAGATTCCATGGATACTATTCGCTCTCTGATTTGACAAACAAATAAAGCTAAAGAGTATCAGTTCTTCATCAAAAATTTGTTAGCACTAGCTCATGAACCTTTAATCATTGCCACAATTTGTGATATTGTTGGTCCTAATTCTATCTAGTAATCAAACATTTATAATTATCTTCATGACCAATTTCTACCACCTAACCTATCTCAAAAACAAACCAAAGCCTTCATTCATCATTTTGCTCATTATACTCTACTTGGATCCTCCCTTTATCATCATAGTTTTGATAGAACTCTACTTTATTGTTTAAATTCAGTAGAGTCTACGTTAGCATTAAGAGAAGTTAATGAAGGAGTATGTGGATCCCATTCTAATGAGGTATTCTTATCCAAAAAATATCTTGCATACTAGTTATTATTGGCCCACAATGGACGTAGATGCCACTGCATATATAAATAAATGTGATAAATGTCAATGGCATGTTAATTTGATTCATGCCCCAGCAAAAATTTTGAACTCAATGTTCACACCATGACCATTTTATATATGGGGACTTGACCTCATTGGGAAGATTAACCCCACTTCATCTAATGGCCATAAACATATCCTTACTGCCACTGAATCTTTCACTAAATGGGTTTAAGGTCTACCCCTCATGTGATTGGAAAGAAAATTTCCAAATTCATCTTCAACCATCTCATTTGTCACTATGGTATCCCCTCTAAAATTATATTTGATAATGGAGCATCATTCAAGAAAAAAGATGTAGACCAACTAAGTAATGAATATAATATCACACAATACTTTTCTATATCATATTACCCTCAAGTTAATGGCCAGGTCGAGGCATCCAATAAAACCATTTTCAACATTCTCAAAAAGATCATCAATGATGTCGGTCATGATTGGCACCTCTAGATATTCCTTTCCCTTTGGGCATATCATACCAATCATCATACCCCCATAGGAGCCACTCCATACTCACTTGTTTATGGTACTGAAGCCATCCTTCCCATTAAGGTCGAGTTACCTTTACTATGCATCTCTTTCAAGCATGTCTTGGATGATCATGACTATTGAGTAGCTCACATGTAAGAGCTAGATCTACTTGATGAAAAATTTATAATCACTCTCAACAATATTCAAGCATATCAAAATCAAATCTAAGGCCACTATAATCAACATGTGAATTATAAAACATTTAAACTTGGTGATCTTGTTCTCAAAGAAAACCAAAATAATACCACAATAGAGAAGAAATATAAAGGCAAATTCAAACCAAACTAGATAGGGCCTTTCATCATCACTACAGATTATGGATTAGGAACATACAAGCTTGCCACACTAGACAGTGATGAACTTCTAGAGCCAATGAATATTATTCATCTCAAGTAGTACTATGCTTGAATGCTAAGGCATATTATCTATACGAATTATTTCAGTTATGCATTTTTATCACTGTTCTTCTTTGTACATGTACCATTATTATCCATCTTCTTTGCCATATCCACTTTTCACTTCTAACCTATCAACCCAGTTTGTTCTAAAGCCTAGCTCATTTGACCTTAGTTTTTATCATTCATTAGGTAGTTTCAGCATCAAGGTATTTGATTAGTTTTATCAGTTGGTTCAATAAATTCAAATAGAGATCATACTTTGGGGATAGTGTGATAGAAGTTTTGGTAGTTACATCATTTGTTAGTCCTTTCTTACCACTAGTTTTGCTACTAATTACAACCACCTTTGGGAAAATTAGTACCATTTATCTATGTCATTGTGTCCTAGTTATAACCACCTATGGGAAAACTAGGGGAAATACTAAGCCTTGACATACCAAATTTCCACTTCTTATGCCATACTGTGTCTTTTTACCCACTATGCATGTTTTGTTTAAATTGGCTACTACACTAGTTGAATTCCTCCACTATCATGGTGGAACTATAGTGACTTGAGGTCCTACTCTGGGACCATGTAGGTAGTGGTCAATACTTTTTGAGGTCAGCTCAGTCACCCTAAGCCATGCTCTCACTATTTTATGAGCAACCTAAGCCATGCTCTCGTTGTTTTATGAGCAACCTAAGCCATGCTCTCACTATTTTGTGAGCAACATAAATATGAACATTCTCATAATTTTACAAGATTAAACCATTTAGTGTCTCATCATTCTTGATTGAGATGCGCCACTCTAAAACACTTTTAAAAACATTTCAAAAAATCGTTAGAAAAGAATAAAAATATTGACCAATTCTTTACCTTAAGGATTCTAAGAACCCTTACTAAGTTACAAGTAAGTCACTTGTCATGTAGTTTCCCCATCCTTCTTGGCCTTTTTCTCTCATGCACTTTCCATTTTTCAAGACCATTTCTATTCTTCTATCACATCCATTATGTTTGTTTTAATTATTTATCACATGCTTCCCATTCCCTAAGAGAACTACATTTGGCCTAAAGTTTTTTAATTAGATATTACATCTATAAAACTATGTAGGAAGCATCCACTTACCTAGTGTTTATGGAGATAGCTCAGCCACCCCCTTCCTTTTATTCTATTCCCCCATTTAGTTCATTTGTTAAGTTGTCACCTATTTTCTAGGGGTAATGTTTGTAGGATTTTTATTGCATTGTTTGTTTGTTTCTACTTTTATTTGTTTATTTATCTACCTATTTGTTTGATTTTTGCATTATTACCTTGATTCAGTTTGTGTGTGTTAGTTAATTGATTCCTTTTCCAAAATTACAATTGAATCCATCCCTATTCATATGTTTACATTGTCATCATGGTTTTTATCATTGGTGTATTATTTTCTTTTGAGTATTTGATTACAGGAGTCAGTTCTTATGCATATTTTGGCCAAGTCTTTATGGTGTTCTATAATAAATCCTACCATCACATGCTATAAAAAACCTCAGCTTCAAGAATTCTACTCAACAATGGAAACATCTCTTTGACATTGACAACCCAATTCACTCCCAATCATATTCCAAATAGAGTAATTAACCATGAAAGAATTTCAACTTTTATTAGTTCAGATGAGCATCCCCCTACTAGTAGGTTATTCCAATTCATCATTACCCTCTGTGTTAAGTTATCATCATCCTCAGCCAATTTTATCATGTTTTCCATAATTAGGGTCCAATGCTTATAACTTATTATGGGCAAATCATTGCACATCATCCCACCTATATTTCTCAATGATTATAACTGCCTTTGGGAAAATCATTATGTTGTCACCACTTTACATTTTCTACCCATACAAGGGCATGCTGTTATCTTGATTGTCTATCCTAACTGGGGCAGCTCCATCTTCTCAATGATTATAACCACCTTTGGGTAAATCATTGTGTTATCATACCACATTAACACTATTAGGGTATAATGCGTATAACTACCTTTGGGAAAATCATTGCACACTATCGCCCTTTCATTCTCAATGATTTTGACTAATTTTTTAATATCATTGTGTTTTTCACTCCATCATCCTTCCTTTCCTTGGTCCTCTCATTTCACTTCTTTCTTTTCGATGGATCGTTCACTGACCCACTTGTGCCAATTCCCTCAAGGGAGCATCATATAGTTAGTTTATCATCATTACAGTTGTAGGCATACATGACCTTTTCATTCTTTGAGAAGACGTTACTATGCTTATAACTTGTAATGCCTTTCCAAATAGGGGAAAACTATAGACACCTAAAATTGGTTGCTGATGACCTCCAATCAAGCTTTTGGCTAGTTTCCACCCAAAATGCACAATTTGGCCTAAAAACACTAAAACATGTTAAATGATGAGAAAATGACGTATTCAAATTCTGATTTTTAAAAGGGTATCCCTAAATGGGGCCATGCAATTTATGGGCCAGCTAACTTTGATCAGTTCATTTCGAGTCAAAATGCCAAATTTGCACCTATGTGCTCTAGACTACTCTTTCCTATCAAATATTTTGCACAAGACTCATGCCTTTATTATTTGTTGTTGGAAACATTCTAAATGGGAATACACATATAACATGGAATTCCAATTCAAATATAGTCAAATTTAGGACCAATAATAAGGCATTTTGATTAATTTGGGTGATTTGTGCACAATGTGCTTAATCATGCCTAAAAGCTAATTAACACAAATCATAGCGTAATCAAAAATTTCATAGAAACTTGTTGAATAATTTGTTTTGGAAATTAATATTGAATATATTCATCATCAAGTGACCTCATTTCTTGGGAAGACATCCCTAAGCCATAAATGCCATAAATATCAGGATTTATGCCCTCCATGCCTCATCAATACCCTTCATGATGCCCTCCATGCCTCTTAATTGCCCCTTCTTCCAATGTCATGATGAGGATAATTACAAAAAACTTTCCAAAAATTGAATTAATCCTCAACCACACATATTAATCTTAAGATTGATGGTTGAGATTGATTCTGATCAAATCCAAAAATCTATAAATAGGAGGCCTCACAACATCATTTCAAAAAGCTTAATTAGTGCAAAGTTATAATGCAGGATTGGTTCCAAAAAGCTTCAAGAAACTAGTATTATAATGACAAATTAATTCCAAGCCAAGCCAAGCCACAAGACAAAGGTGCCAAGAAGAGATGGAGGTAGCCAAACTTCCATTACTAAGGACTTCATGAGCACAATCTGAGCAAGCCACTACTACAAAGGCATTTGGAGCATCCAAGGAAGGTGAAGGAATTATTTTGTTTTCATTCCTTGATTTTTAGTTATGTTTGTCATTTGATTTTATTAACTAAGATTTCCCTAGTGTCTAGGCATAGATATGTTATGCTATTAGTGTGTTTGTTTCACTTTATTTTTATTTTGGAATTAACACCATACTAGCCATCCTCTCTTGAGTCAAATTCCTAGATCACACAAAGTGTTTTAGATAATATCATTGTTTAAAAACTATATATATATATATATCATTATGTTTGATTAATCTTGATAAATTATATGGTTTTTTTTAACCTAGGAAGTTAACTTCTAGTTTCAAGTTCAACACATTGTGTTTACTTATTGGAATGTCTTGGTAACTATTGACCAAATTCAACTTTTAGGTCAAATTGGGGCACCCCTAGTAAAAAATCTAGATTTTAAAGTCTATAAGGGGGTATAATATATTTTAATAAGGTATTTTATAGGGTAATTGATGTTAAATAATGTTATATTAGCTTTTGTTAATTAGTTTTTGTCTTCATATCATTTTTAGGTCATTTGAGGAGTCAAAAGGGTGCATTTAATTCTTTATACAGGTTTATTAGGAAATGTGTAAGTGTAAAAATAATATGTCATGCCCCATGTGTCATTATAATTAGTATATAACTGACACTACTAAAAATATGGTAGGTTGTTCAAAGAAAAGGTAGTTTTCTTAGCAAAAAAAGAGAAAATGGCACTTATACAGCCTCTTTGGGAAATGTGCCACTTATAAAATATTAAAATATGAATCTTAAACTTCTCCAAACTCATATAAATGTTTTTTTTTTAATTTTTACATGTCATTTAATTCTCAAAATTATTTTCCTTCCTTTTCACCTTTCTAGACACACAAAAGTGATTTGTAGGTTTTTACTTGGTATGGCCAGTAGAAAGAGTTTCAAGAAGAATGATTTTGGGAGGATATTTTAAACTCATATAAATACATTTTAATATCAATAAGTTTTAAAATTATCAAATTTTCTTTATGAATCATCTATTTGAAGTTGACATTTTAAAACTACCTATCAATCTATGCACCCTTCAAGTTTTACCTTAGTTTGAAGGAGTCCATACATTATATCTAATAAGATTGATTCTATATCATGTTTAATTACTTATCCAATGATATCCACACTTTATTTAATTTTTCATTAGGTTTTTATGTGCTAATCATCTCAATTTGTAGAAAGATATAATTTTTTGAGTTGTAGGCAGTCTTGCACCATTTTCAAGAATTTAAAGATAATTCATGGTTCCAAGATGTTGTGTCAAGATTAAAATTATGTTTAAAATATGACTATTGACTTATTTTTTTACATTTCATCCTCTTTCTCTAATAAATGTTTCATGGTTGCAATCATACATACACAAACCCTCAATTTGCCAAGATCACACCATTTTCCTTGTTTTTCCCACTTGTATCCATGTTGAATCGTGTGCGAAGATCCTTTTTAGTTTGTTCATGAACTTGTATTAGATGTTTAAAATATTTTTTATGTTTCTATAATCAAGAACAAATAGATCAAGCCCTCCAAGGAGTGTGAAAGAGGACTGTGATAGTCATATTGAAAACCTTCATATAGTCAACCATTGAAGCTCATCTACATATATCTCATGAAGGATAGCATGTTGAATAATAAATTTTAGCCAATAAAGGTCTTATAAATTAAATTAGTATTATTTGAATCATTGTAATAGCTCAAAGATCATTTGTATTTTATAAATCATAGACTCTACCAATTTGCTCCCACTTGTTGCCTATAAAGGAAATGGTCACCTTCAGGTGGTGTTCATTTGGAGTAGGGGTGGCATATGGATGATTGAATCATGATTTTAAAAACATTATTAAATTCATAATCATGAAGAGAGACTATAAATGAACCTTTGAAGGGCTAAGATTGGTTAATGGAGTTACTAACCATGTTCAAGGAGCAATGACATTGTTCAGGCCTTCAATCCCTGAAATGGTGAAAAAGAGGTCAAGAGACCTTTTGAGATTATCCTAAAACATGAGGGTAAGGTTATATAATAATATAAATTTTAAAATATTGTATCCTTTATAAAATATAAGACCCTTGAAAATTTGGATAGGCAAATGATAAGGGGAGAAGGGTTGTTTGAGGACTCAAAGTGGCCTCCCAAAACACTAAAATCCTGCAGTATTCTCTACAGTATTAAGTTAAAAAGAGACTTTTGTGCTCTAAGATTTTAAATATTAACCATGTTATCATATTTAATGAGTTTTAATGGGTTTAAGAGAGCAATTATAGTCTAAATCCACTTATGGAAATGATAAGATGTGTTTGACCTCCTATTCAAACCTCTCAGTCCGTAGAGGAGACCATGAAGCATGCACCTACAACTACAAATAGATAAGGACATAGACATGAGGGTTTGGTGTTTGTTTGAAAATGTTTAAGTGGAATAAAAACATGGAAAAGTGAATTTTGACCTCAAGAAGGTTCAAAAATATCTAGCAATACCATAACCAACTCATTTGAAGCATAATCACCTATGGGCTTAGTCTAAGTAGGGTCTTGAAAGGAGAAGTTTCTCAATCAGGGAGTTAACATGAGGTTTAGGCCTAGTTTCATGACACTCAAGTTAGTTTCAGGAAAATGATGTTATGTGACCATAAGGGCTTTCAAAGGAGCCTCTTAACACCATAAACAAGTTAATTAGAAGAAAATCAACCTATAAGCAATAGTCTACATCAGGGTTGTTTAGTCACTTTGAAGAGAACTCAGTCTAGTCATTGAAATTTCATTTTGATTCTTGGACATGGTATTATGATGAAACAAACCACTATGAACCTTCTCCATGACTATGAAAAACTTCATGATCTCTAGGATAAACATATTAACCTATTGACAAGGATAAAGGCAAGATTTTTTAGTTAAAATAGGGAAAGACTTAGTTTTGGTGCTAAGAGTGCATAAGAAGAGTTAGAAGGAGGTTAGAATGATAATAAAAGTCATGAATATCATGATTAAATAAATGAGATACAAACAATGATAAAAAAACCTACAGGACCTAAAAAGGACTCTCACATAGTTAGTTATGACTGTCTTATATAATGAGCATAGAGTTGGCATTCTTGGCATGAATAGGACATGGAATTAGAGAAAATGGACCCAAAACACTACTATATCACCTTGATAAATCTTAGGAATGAGTTATAAGAATATTTTTATGGTTAAAATAATACAAAATGCATACCACATTGGGATCATTCTTGAGAGGGAAAAGCAAGACACACAGTTAAGAGTAAGACACAACCTTGTGAGTTCAAGCATATATAGGAGTGTGTGAGAGGTTGGAAAATAAAATGGATATTTGAATAACATTAATAATGATAAATATCACCTTAAAACACTCTCACTAACACAAACCAAGCACAAGGGAGGGCACTTTTAAGTGCATACATAGTCTACTCTTGGAACCTTATACTTTCTTGCTTCTCTAGAAGTCCATTTAGAATTTGGAAGGGTTATAAGGTCATATAACCTATTTATGAGCTCAATTTTTGTAAAATAGATACTTTAAAATTATATAACCCTCTCAAATACCTATTTTTTATGAGCAATAGGGAAAGTACCCCTTGTTTTGTCTTAGATAGGGGCACTTTCCCTATATAAGAACCCTGTAGTTTTGAAAGAGGGTGGTAAAAGAATAATATAGGGGACAATTTAACATTTTATAATGATGTTAAAAGATGTAACACACATGGAAAATAATTTTAAAAACCTTATAGGAAGCATATCTGATAGGGGAGTCTAAAATGCTCTAAAGTTGCACTTAGACTTACCAGGCAAGGTTTAGGCCTAGTGCCCAAATGAGAGTCCATTACCATTTTATTACAAGTTAAGATTTAAATTTTTTTCAAAAATGTTTATAGGGTGAATAAATATATTTTAAATATATTTTAATCCAATTAAAATCATCGAAATTCACTGTGAGCTTTAAAGACAAACTCAAGCCTGTGGAAACAAGGGGAAAAGCTCGATAGGGAAGTTTTGGAAGCTTATATCTCTCATGATGTTTTGCATGGGGGAAAAAATATTTTAGGAAATTTATAAGGGGAATTTAAAAAAAAAAAAAAAAAAAAAAATTGTAGTTCTAATGTCCTAACTTTATGAATAAAGCTTAAGGGCTTATATTGCTCAGAAACCCTTGAACACCCTTGCCAAAGACCAATTTGTGAATATGGAGTTGGAGATGCACTTTAATGGACAATTTTGCATATAATAGATATTTTAACTTTTATATTAATCAGTTAGTATAGTTCACATGCTTTTGATTTTTATGAACTTGTACGGATGCGGGTAGAAACAGGGGTTTTCTCACTATTTTGTGTGTTTTGTAGGTTGTAGGAGGTTTCAAGAGGTGAAAATCATATGGATGGAAATATTAAGATTTAATATAAATACCCATATCACTCTCATGTCTTGAAACAAGTATTAAGTGTCTCAACTAGGTGAATCAACTCAGCCAATCAAATATGGCCTAATGGACAAGCTAGTAAAGAAGATGAAAAATTTTAAGTGGGCTGATTTTTGTTAAGAATGGAATATACTAAGAGGGGGGTTAATTAGTATATAATATATATTATAAAACTTTCCCTTAATCAAAATACACTTAACCAAACATTCAAGATATGTAATCAAATTGAAATAATAAACACCACACAAGATAGAGAGAGACACCATATATAACGTGGAAACCCAATGTGGGAAAAACCACAGAGAACAATCTCAAGTATATGAATGATCACCAACTCAAAAAATATTTGCAAGCACCAACTTTCAGGAGCACCAAACCCTTTGTTGAGCACCAACACAATAAATATTCATGAGCACCAACCCCTTTGCTGAGCACCAACACAACAACAATTCGTGAGCACCAACCCATAGGAGCACCAACCCCTTTGTGTATACCACACAACTATCTCTCATTGTTGATATATCAACAAATGATAGTTCATTATAATATCTCTTTCCTCTCTCACCTTTGCTCTTTTAAGCTAGATATAACAAATACAAATCATACTCATCTCTCCCATTGCTCTTCTAGGCTAGATATTACAATATCAAAACAAACTCTCTCTTTCACCTTATAAATGGCTTCTCAAGCCTTTATTTATATATTTCCAAATGACCTTTTGCCTTCCTCCTTTGTGACCATTCAATCCTAATGGAAAATGGCACCAAACTTGTATGACCCTTCATATCCTTGCCTTTGAAAAGTCATGTGGTGACCCTTCATGAGAAAAAAATGTGCTTCCCTCTTTTGTCTTTATCTTGGTGACTTTTCATATTCCTCAAAGTGTCACTTCATGAGAGATTACACATTTCCTCTTTTGTCTTCACTTGGTGACTCTTGGAATTCCCCAAGACGACTCTTCATGGGAAAATGCATCCTATCCTTCTTTTGTCTTTACCCCATGGCTCTTTGACTTCTCCATGGGCCCTTATTTTGTCTTATATGCAACCAAAAATATATTCATTAATATTAAATAAATATTAACACATATTAGCTAAGATATAACTATTACAAACATAATTAAATGCAATGGGGCCTTTATCACCAATAATGCTAGACCTTTGACATCAATGACAATATTTCCAATAACCTCCCCCTTTGTCATTGATGGCAACCTCAATCCTAAAACTACCATATCCTATCACTTGCACATCCTTTCATATAAAAACATAAAATGACTCCCCCTTATTATAGTAACTTGTACCTATTCTTTGTACCTATTTCTACACCTATACCTATACCTATTATTATCCCCATTTGACATCAATGGCAAAGGGCCTACCTGGAGCTAACACTTAACTCCCCCTCAACTGATGTTGAATATCAATGGCAAGAAGTAATAGAAATTACTCCAAACTCCTCTCACAGATCCTTGAATGTGTCCTTTGATCGTGCCTTTGAGAAGATATCTGACAACGCATATAAATTGTTGCCTATCCTTTGAGCATCTGCAATCAACTCATTTGAATCTTTTCTTCTAATCTCACAACCTTCTACATGAAAATTTAATGTGTATCATTGATCACATATTTGACTAACACTCAATAGATTATGCTTAAGACCTTTTACATATAAAACATTCTTAGTCTTAGTTCTACCATAATCCAAACTCAAATTACCTTTTCTAGCTATCCTGGCAGTGGTTTTATCTTTGAATCTCACTGTGCCACCATTTATCTTCTTCAGAGTTATGAACTTACTTTCATCTCTTATCATATGCCTTGAACATCTGCTATCAACTAACCATGGCTGATCTTTATTTATTACATGCAGAGTTGTCTGAACCATCATAGAATCGTCAAGTTGTTTCTTCTACCATGAACATGTCTGAACCTTCTTCTTAATGAATGGATCTTTAAAACTCTAATCCTTCTTGATTGACTTGAACATGCTTCTATAGTATCGAGATATGTGTTTGAAATTATTACACTTGTAGCATACTATGGTCTCTTCATTAAAGCTTGATAGAGGAGCAAAAGAGTTGTAGCTTCTGCTTGAATCTACTTGGCTTTCCTTCTCCTTATTTTTGAAACTGTTAGCTCTTTTTATACATTTTAATTTCTTGTGACCATATCCATTAAAATAAAAACAATATCCATAAAAATAAGACCTATTTTTATATCTCTGACATGATTGATTTTTGTATCTTTGTTCCTTCTAGCCTTCTCTGTTTGAAATGTCCTTTGTATTCTTCACTTCTCCCATTTTTATTTCCTCTTTTGTAAGAGCTTCAACATAGCTATTTTTATTTTCAAATCTGATACCTATCTTATCTAAATTTTCCTTTTGGCTCTCTAATATCTTATTCAATATGTTAGTGCTATCCTCAAATTTTGAGTCACTAACTACTTTATCATTGACTGCTTTCTTAATATCTTCTTTTAAAGAGGCAATTTCAATAACATACCTTTCACATTCTTTTATTGCTATTTCCAACTATGATGTTAGATCTTGTTCATTATTCTTGGCTTCTTCAAAGTGTGCTTGTAGATCTTCAATCATTTCCTTTGGCTCCTATTCATTTTTCTTGATCTGGCGCTTTAATCTTCAATTCTTCTTCTCAACAGCATTTATCTCTTCTAAGGCACAAATGAGTTCTTATAGATTCACTTCAAATTCATCCTCTTCTTCTTCTTGATCATCTTCATCTATGGCCATGAATATAATCTCTTCTTCTTTTAAATCATTGACTCCACTATCTTTAGCTGATCGAGGATCCTTAGAATATAGGCTCTTCTTCTTGAATCCCTTCTTGGATTTACCTTTGAAATTCTTCTTGTATGTAGAATTTTCTTCTTCATCATCATCATTACTCTTATTCAGGCATTTATCTAAAAAATGTCTAATCTATCCATAATTAAAACATTTAAAAGGTAATTTTCCTTGATATTTACCTATTTCTCTTTTCGGCTTGTAAATGAAAAGTGCTTCATTGTCATCTTCATCATCACTAGAACTATAACTTGATTCTTGAATCTCAACTTTCTCTTTACTTGATGTCTTAAAAGTTGTTTCTCTCTTCGAAGGCTTATCTTGTTCAGTCTGCATCTCATATGCCATGAGAATACCATGAAGCTCATCCATCTTTAGCTTAGCTAAATTATTCATCTCCTCGATTGTCGAAACCTTTGCATCATATCTCATTGGTAGAGATCTCAAAACCTTTTGTACCACCATTGAATCTTCCAATGTTTCTCCAAGACCTTGAATCTGATTTATGATTTGATCAACTCGTAAGAGATAACTTGTTATATCTTCTTCTTCCATCTTCAAATTCTCAAACTATCTTCTAAAAGTTTGAAGCTTAGCTTGCTGAACTTTTCCATCACCTTTGTAAATATTCTCAAGTTTTACCCAATTTTCATGAGCAAATTTACATTGCATAACTTTAACAAATTTAGATTCACATAAACCACATAAAATAGCATTTAAAGCTTTAGCATGACATTCACTTGCCTTCTTTTTTGTTGGAGTAATTACAAGTGTCTATGGCTCTTCATATTCCTCCACCACTGCTTGCCATATGTCAAATCCAAGGGCCATCAAATAAGTCCTCATTCTTATGCTCCAAAAATCATAATTCATCCCATCAAACAAAGGTGCCTTATTTTTAGAAAATCTTTCATGTGATCCAACCATCGTGCTTTCCCAATCTACCTTCAAGCTATATAACTTTTCAAAAGGAACCTACTTTGATACTAATTATTAAGCATGTAATATACTGAGAGGGGGAGGTGAATTAGTATATCATATATCTTATAAAACTTTCCCTTAATCAAAATCCACTTAACCAAACATTCAAGATATGTAATAAAACTGAAACAATAAACACCACACAAGATAGAAAGAGACACTAGGTATAATGTAGAAACCCAATATGGGAAAAAACATAGAGAACAATCTCAAGTATATGAATGAGCACCAACTTAAACAATATTCACAAGCACCAAATTGTAGGAGCACCAACCCCTTTGCTGAGCACCAACATAGCAACTATTCATGAGCACCAACCCATATGAGCACCAACCCCTTTCATGAGCACCAACACAATAACAATTCATGAGCACCAACCCACAAGAGCACCAACCCCTTTGCTGAGCACCAACCCACAAGATCACCAACCCCTTTGTGTATACCAAACAACTATCTCTTAATGTTGCTATCTCAACAAATGATAGTTCATTACAATATCTCTTTCCTCTCTCACCTTTGCTCTTCGAAGCTAGATATAACAAATACAAATCATACTCATCTCTCCCATTGCTCTTATAATCTAGATATTACAATATCAAAATAAACTCTCTCTTTCACATTATAATGGCTTTTCAAGCCTTTATTTATAGCTTTCAAAATAACCTTTGGCCTTCCCCCTTTGTGACCCTTCAATCCTCATCGAAAATGGCACCAAAATTGTATGACCCTTCATATCCTTGCCTTTGAAAAGTCATGTGGTGACCCTTAATGAGAAAAAACATCCTTCCCTCTTTTGTCCTTATCTTGGTGACTTTTTGTATTCCTCAAAGTGTCCCTTCATGAGAAATTGTGCCCTTCCTCTTTTGTCTTCACTTGGTGACTCTTGGAATTCCCCAAGATGACTCTTCATGGGAAAATGCATCCCATCCTTCTTTTGTCTTTACCCCATAGCTCTTTTACTTCTCCATGGGCCCTTATTTTGTCTTATATGCAACCAAAAATATATTCTTTAATATTAAATGAATATTAACACACATTAGCTAAGATATAACTATTGCAAACATCAATAAATGTAATGGGGCCTTTATCACCAATAATGCTAGACCTTTAACATCAATGACAATATTTATAAAAAATTTAAGATGTGTTTGATGATTATATGGATATGTAGGGCCTTTAAAATTATCATTCACTCCCTCCCATGGAATTTCATGGACAAATAATGTCAATTTTGAAGCCAAGTGTGTAGGGTACATGGAAAGGTGGTTTTTTGGACAATAGATGATGATGGCTCACTTATAGGTGATTCTAGAAGACCAAGAATGTAACCAATTCATGGAGAGGAATTTATGATGTACCTACCATGAATTAAAATCATTTTTATTTGTCCTAATTAGTTATAGGACATTCAAACAACTCTAATCATGAAAATGATGTTTCTAAGCCAGTTGAGGAGTTTTCTTACCACTTTTCATGAAGTTTATGACTTGGATTGACACTTGTATCTATTGACCTTACATGTGTCATCCAATACCATCTCAACATGCATAATTACCTACTTTTATCATCTTGAAAAGTGTCCTTGTGAACCTTGGACTTCTCTCTTCCTCTCTCTCTCACAAGTTCTATAAGAACTAGCAATTTTGGCATTTTGTAGATGCTCCACCTGAGTATGGAAAATACCTACTCATTTTTATACCTATTGATAAATAAAATGAATAAGTGTTACCTCTTCCATGACTGTTCATAGTTTGATTTACATGAATGTTGAATCTTCTTAGTGAAGACTATGGATTCCTCAGCAAGTTGTCACATTCTCTCACATTTTTACAACTTCTTCTTGCATAGCATGTGATGTGTTCCAAGAAATGTAAAAGTTTAAGTGATTTAGTATCTTCATTAGTTCCCTCATATTCCTCTTATATTTTCACATTCATCCATAACCCCACAATGTAACATTGATGCAAGAAGACATAGATTGGAGAGTGTATGTTTAGTTTGTCCTTTGATTTCAAGTGTAATATGCATATGGTTGGATGTCGTCAATCAATTTGGTGTATCACACCCCTTAGATTAGTTTGATTTAATTTATCCTTCTCCATTTTAATCCCCAAGTTTATTAGTAGTTACAATCCTAAGTGGTACATCAAGGGAGCTAGCCCTATCTAGAGACTTACCTCATTCCTTAGGCTACCCACAAGCCTAGAGGTGATTTCATTGTGACACTTGGATGAGGAGAGATTTTTCATCTCCTCAAAGAGTGAAAATACAAGTGAAAATAGTGACATAGTCAATAGTTTTTTAAATTCATATGAGTCAATACCTTGTCATATAGTCATCATGCTATATAGTTAATTGTTTAGTCAACATTTCATAGAATTATTATGTTGGAAGACTTTGTATAAAGATGACATGTATAGATGGTAATGATTATATAAGTAGTTATTGAAAATTTTAAAGATGATTAGGATTTATAATATCTCATTGACTCAAGTTAACAATCATTTTTATCAAACTATTAAATGAGTTTAGAAGGTTAGTTGCATGATAAATGATGACAGACTATAGCTTGGTTGAGTAATTCTTGGCATGCATTATTTTGTCTATTGAGAAAAGGGGAGAATTTTTTGGCATATAAGGGCATGGATAATAATAAAAGATTGGTTAAGGAGGCCTATGAGGACATGAAATATGGGAGTGTAGTAGGCAGAAGAAGAACAATGGGTATTCAAGATAAGGAGTGAAGAGAAATTTGTCTTCCTTGGCATTATAAACATCTTTTCAGGTTAGTGATGTACTTTTAAATTCCTATGAGATATTTGATGGATTTTTGGGAAATAAATGATATATTCATTTGTGTTTTTAATTATTTTAAAATTATAAAAATTGAGGGTTAAATATAGGGCGCTATGGATGGCTCAACCATCTATAGAACCCTACATCCAACCCAAATAACTCTAAGTGAAATGGGTAGAGTTGTAGGATTTTTCCATGATTATATATCTCTATGGAAACTCTGTATTTATTTCCTTTCAATTTTGTAAACCCTACAAAACTATATTATGGTTATTTAATTAAAGGGTAATTATGACTAGACTGGATAGGGTCTTGGGACTCAATTTTGTTAATGAACTAGTTATTGGGATATAAAAATTAAGGCACAAGTGTAGATTGAATTATGTTTTGTGTATGAGGGATTTGAATGTTTATAACCCTAATTGAGATTTTAGGTATGGACCTTAAGGGTTATTTTATAAAAAAATTCACTGTGAAAATATATATACACAAATATGTGTGTGTGTATTCATATTTATGGAAGATGATATATATATATATATATATCATCTTCCATAAATATGAATACACACACACATATTTGTGTATATATATCTTCACAGTGATTTTTTTAATAAAATAACCCATAAGGTCCATACCTAAAATCTCAATTAGGGTTATAAATAGTCAAATCCCTCATACACAATACATACACACACACACACACACACACACACACACACACACACACACACACACACACACACACACACACACACACACACACACACACACACACACACACACACACACACACACACACACACACACACACACACACACACACACACACACACATATCATAAAATTTGGGGATTTTCTAATGGATTTTATGTGTATTAGGTTATAACCAACTTATGGTATATGTATAATTTTTTTTGAATGATACGGTTTTCAAATGAATTCTATTTGAATTAGTTTTGTATGTATTTATGAATTAGGTGTATGGGATATATGCACTCAGTGTCAATTATAAAAGTATGTTTCATACATGAGTATACATATATGGGATTAGGGATAATTCTGGTTAATCTCTAAACAAATAAATCTTAGAAATGGGTATAAGTATGAATAATAGACTGTGTGTTCAAATTTATGCATAGGTTTATATAAAAGGTGAATATTTATGCATTCGACTATATAATTACTTGTATGGGGAATTTTTAACTTTGGGATAGAGGAATTAATTCATAATATTCATAGACATATATGAATTGCTTAGTATTTATACAAATTGATATGGATAGTATAATAAATAAGGATGAGTTATTGGTTATCAATTGAACATTTTTGTGGACTATGTAAACAATAGGGCTAAGATACATAATCATGAAATTCTCAATTTTTGGACATAAATGACTAAATATATGGTATTTGATCATTTTATATGTTAGTAATTCAAAAAGTATAGAAAATTGATTGATGTTTGTATTAAAAAATAATGGAATTATTTAATCATTATTAGTTGTGTTAAAAATGTAAATCAGATATATATTATGTATTTTTAGTCAAACAATTAAATTGGGAATTAACTAGTATATTTAAGGTGTTGGAATAAATTTAATGTATCCTAATTGTATATCAAGAGTTTACGAGATACTCTAAGATCATAGAAAGTGGATGTCTACTTAGAGTATAACATATACATTATATTAATTATGATTGTATAGAAATTTATGCAAGAATTTAAAACTAGCATGTGTGTGTGTGTGTGTGCTATAAAACATATGATTATTGATAGTATTATAAATCTGAGAATGATTATACCATATATATAGATGTACACAATTGTGATATGCTTATAAAAATTATTATTATAATAGGGTAAAATGGGTACTTTGTTATATATTTAATGTCTAGATGAAGAATTAAAATAAGGCATTTAATTATTTAAATACATATCTTATTAATTTATTTTATGACTAGATTTTGTTATATATGTGGAATAAAAATAAATAAGCTATGATTAATGTTTGTTTTGTGGATGAAATAACATTTCAAGTTACTTTGTGAGATTGGGTAACTTATAGTCTAGGTATAATTATTTCTCGGATGGTATGTATATATTAAGGATTGTTTATGATTGTGTTTATTATAATGTAATAAATTAGATGATACTAGATTCATTGGATTACATTTAATGGACTAAATGTATGTATTTGATATTTTTGTACTTATCATATTTATATCTGCTAATAGGGAGTATTCTGATTGAATATATTGGTTTTATATTATTATATATTTTAACCAAATCTCTCATTTATGATACTAAATAAGTAATAGATAGATTCCATTGTCTTAATTAGTGTCATCAATGCAAGATGAGGTGTAATTTGATGGAGTGGCATGTATGAAATTGACTGATCCTAGAGATCATAACTATTTGAAAACATTGGCCAAAATAATGTTTATAATTAAACATTGTCATTTCATGTGTTGATATAGATTTCATGTTTGTGCGATATCATGTTAGAACAAATTTTTTTATGGTACACATCATGTATTAGATATCTTACAGCACATGGATTCTAGTTTGTCATTTTGAATTCCTGCACTATCATTATCTACTCATCTATGAAGGGAGGGTTATTTCCTTTTTTGGAGATAATGCAGGGGATATATGGTCTGTGGTTGGTGTGGAAAAGGAATTGAATGATGATCTCTCTCCTCTTAGAAGTATTACACTAGAGACTACACTTGAGATTATATATTAATACTTGAGTTGTATAGACTCTTGATTCATGGACACTCATGCTTCGTGAAGATTTGTATCATGTATTATTATTTGAGACATTATTTATTATTGAACCTATACTATTTATTTATTATACTTATATAATAGTGATTGTAATGTTATATTAGTTGTGACTACAATTGTATTATTACTTTAGTGAATTAAATGTAGTATTTATTGTTTATTCATCATTGTTAATGGTTTGTTATATCTTATTATGGTGATCACTATTTAATTGGATTAGCTTTAAACTTTGTGTGGTTAAATAAAATAATGCATTTAGTTAAAGTTCAATTGATGAGATTTCTCATGGTGGAATATGTTAGATGAATATATATAATTAAATTTTAAAAAAATACTCTATTTTCGTAACACCTAGTGAGGTCATTAAATTATGGTATCAAAGATGAGACTCAAACTCTAAGAATTAATGTGTTTGATAACATAAATTTATTCTCTTATTAAATATGAATAAAAGTGGTGTGTAATAGACCAAGAGGTGAGGTCACTTAAAATACCAATCACCCTATTGATCCAAATCAGTTCATCACTAAGCAAGTTATGAAGTTGGCTCAAATCCTCACAACCATGCAAGAGACTAGGGACTAAATCATGGCCATAGAATAAGAAGTGCATGGCCATGAAAAGGAGAATGATTAGGATGAACCTGAAGATCATCCTATTGAGTAGGAACATCCTCAAGAGCAGAGGCATGAGGAAGTGCCATAGGATGTGAGAGCTCAAAAGTACCTGCATAGTTGGCACAAGATATGAAAAAGGTAAATCCACCCAAGTTTGATAGAACTATATTGGGAGATGGAGCTGAAGTGTGGATGAAAAATATGGAGAAATCTTTTGAGATTTAAAATTAATCTAAAGTCATGAAAGTAGTCTAGGGAGATCATTAACTTGATGGTGAAGAAATAACTTGGTGGGTAAAAAAGAAGCTCGAGATGAACCTTGACTCAACCACAACCACTTGGGAATAGTTTGTGACATTTTTTAGGTCATGATGGCTTCCAATACTATAATTTGATTAGAATCTTATAGATTTTTGGAATATTAATCAAGGAGACCAATCAATGAATGAATAATAGGAGTAATTCATCAAACTCCTTAAGTATGTACCTTAATATTAGGAGGATGAGAGGTCTAGGATCAGGAAATTCATCATGGGATTAAAACTCAAAAATAATTTTAAAGTAGATTTGCATGGTTCATCTACCATGGATCAGGTTTTTGAGAAGGCAGTCAAGTAGGAATAAAAACTAAAATCTCTTTCCCAAGATGAATATATGTTTAAAAATAAGTTTGGAAGTTCTAAACCAACTTTCAAAAATAAGATATGGAAGTAGAGGGGTGGAGACTTCAAGATTTAGTTCAAGAATAGAAACACCAAGTTCAATAGTGGTTCATGGAACAAGAAACCTAGTAATGGTTTCAAGGGTGGTTTTAAGGGGAACCAATAGTGTGACCAAAAAGGACTAGTTAGAGGTTGCTTCATTTTAGAGGTGACCATTATGCTTAATAATGTTCTTAGGATAAGTCAAATAACAAGGTTTTAACCCCTTATTAGGGTACACTTTAGCAATGGATTCATATATCTATCGATAATCATTAGGCTGAGTATCAAGCTTTGCCCTTAGAATTGTCAAGTATTTTATTCTATCATTCATTTTCTATTTTGATCGACACAAGAGCTACATAATGTTTCATTACTCAGAATTATTAGTAAATTATATATAAAGGCTTGAGTTATATAAAATGCATGGTTGATACAGTATGGGAATGAATCTAAGGTCAAAGTTGACAAGTGTTTAGTCAAAGTGGATGTTAGGTTATTTGAATTCACTATAGTAGTGGATCTTTATGTTATACTATTGGGGTCATATGATGTGATCCTAAGAGTCAATTGGCTTGAAAAGAATAAATATAAGGTTGAATTGTATCTAAAGAAGGTTGAGTGTCTAGATGATTTTGGAAATTAGACACAAATTCAAGGTGAGAAAAGAGAGTTGAAACTAAGGCAGATTTATATAATTCAACTTAAAAAATATTAGAGGAAGGGATGCCAAGCATTTATTGTTAATATAAATGACATCGAGGAATCTAAGGAACCATATATTGATGATTATCCTTTTCTAAGGGAATTTTAGGACATGTTTCTAGAAGAATTACTAGGATTGCCACCTAAGTGCTAGTTTGATTTCTTGATTGATACCATACCTAGATCAAAACCATGGTCTAAGGTGCTATAAAAAATGACAACAACCAAATTGGTTGTGTTAAGGGCACAACTTTAGGAGTTATTTTCAAAAATGATGATTCAACCAAGTGTGTCACCATGGGATGAATTAGTTATCTTTATTAATAAGAAGAATAGTACTCTTAACCTATGTATTGAGTACAGGGTGTTGAACAAGGTGATGATTAAGAACAGTTATCCATTAACATGAATTAATGAAATCTTTGATCAAATGTGAGGGTAAATAGTCTTTGATAAGATTGATATTAGAGAAGGGTATCATTAGTTGAGAATCCATGATGAGGATGTTTTAAAAACAACATTTAAAACTCAATATGGGCATTATGAGTTCATAATATTATCATTTGGGTTGACAAATGCTATAGTAGCATTTATGAATCTTATGAGAAGTGTGTTTAGATATTATTTGGATCTTTTGTTTTGGTTTTTATAGGTGACATATTAATTTATTACAAGGATGTGGAAGATCATTTGTAGCATCTGGAACTAGTTTTTCAACATTTGAAAAAGCACAAGTTGTATGATAAGTTATATAAGTGTTCATTATTCCAAATAAAAGTGTAGTATTTGGGTCATATTATCTCTATAGATAGAACTTTAGTGGATCCAAAAAATATAAGATCCATAATGGAGTGTCTATCCCTAAATAATGTGCATGAGGTAAGGATTTTCATTAGATTAGCAGGATATTATAGGAAATTCATTATGAATTTCTCTAATATAGCTAATCCAATTACCTCTCTTCAATAGAAGAATTAGAGTTTTATATAGATATACAAATTTGAGATAGCCTTTTAGGAGATAAAAAGGAGGCTTACTTCAACACTAGTGCTATGATTTCTTGATCCTAATGGTCAATTCTTAGTGATCACCAATTCATCTGGGGATGGACTTGGATGATTTTTTATGCAAGATGGCTTAGTTTTAGCCTATGATTCTAGGAAAATGAAGACATATGAGGTGAATTATATACCTCATGATTTATAACTTATGGTATTTGTGCATGACTTGCAAGTTTGGAGGCATTATCTATTAAAGAAACCATTTGAGCTCAAGACTAATAACTTGGGACTCCAATACATATTTACCCAACTAAACATGAATGCTCATCAAAGATGATGGTTAGAGTTCTTATCTAATTATGATTTTGATATTAAATATATCAAAGGCAATAATAATAGATTCATTGATGTTCTAAGCCATATAAGGTACAAAGCAGTCATGGATACTATTAAGATTACTTTCTAAGATCAGGTAATCAAATTCTTTTCAGGAGATGAATTTTATGATTAGGTTAAGAAAGCATTATATAAGAATACTCATAATATTAAGTATAAAGGATTCAAAATAGAGAGTGATGGTATTTTACATTACAATGGTAGGACGCATGTAAATGATAGAGAAAATATAAGGAGAACAGTGCTAAAGAAACTACACAATGCCCCATATTCAAGACATCTAGGAGTAACTAAGATCATGGTTGAGCTAAGACCACTCTATTTCTTGAAACGAATCAAAAAAGATGTAGTGGATTTTGTGTCTCTTTGTCTCGAATGTCAGCATGTGAAAGTTGAACATGTGCATCTGGATAGATTTCTATATCCACATGATATACCATAATGGAAGTGAAAGGTGATTAGCATGGACTTCATCCAAGGGTTACTATTATCATGGAATTGACATGATATGATCTTGGTTATAGTTTAAAAACTAACCAAGGTAGCCCACTTTATACCAAGAAACTTAACAAATTCTACACCTATGTTTGGAAAGAGATTCATGAAAGAGGTGTATTGATTACATGGTTTGTTAGAGAAGGTTATTTTAGATCCAAATCCAAGGATGAATTATATATTTTGGTTGACTTTGAAGTTAGATTCGGGTACTACTAGCAAGAAAATTTGTTAGGAGGACAAATCGATGACTTTCAGTTGATAATGTGGGGAATAAAATCCCTCTCTTATTAGTAGATGAAGCTACCTTTATTTAAAACCAAAATAGGAAAGCAAGAAATATTTACAAACAATGGAATGTAAATCATGGGTAGTAACTATAACTTGAAAGTATGAAAAGGATAATTAAGAAAGGAATATATATATAGGAGAGAAAGAGGATAGAAATTGTTTGAGAAATAAAATCATCAAATTATAAATATGAGACTAGAAAAAAGTGTTGAGAGAAAATTTTGACTTTCAAAAGAGTAAAATATCTCTCATTCAATGGGTCAAAAAGATATAATCATATCCATAAAGATATGAAACATACATCAAAATATCATCTAACTATGATAAAAGAAACTAAAAACCCTTTATATTTTCTAATAGAAACAACTAAGAAATTATCTCTATTCCCATAGAGATTTTCAAGTATATTGAAAATGTAAATTATAACTCAAAATAGAAACTTTTTAATCTAATATCCTATTCTCAATAGTTTGGAATTTATAACAATGGAAATGAAAATTATATACAATGAATTAAATGAAAGACATAATCAAAAGATATAACTAACACAATGTTTAGAAACACCTTTCTTGTATTGATTTTGAAGAGTAGAAAGACTAATCTCCTTTTATAATTCTTTGCCAAAAATTCTATATATTTTGAATCCTTATTATGAAGCTCTAACTTGTATTTATAGGCCAAAATGGGTGGTTATAGTGCAAAACCACCTAATTTTCCTTTTTACAGAAGTGCCAAAACACCAATGAGAAATTACAATTTTGAAATGGTGCAAAGAATATTTAAGCAATTAGCACCACTTGAAAAAACAATTAAGGTTTTTTGTACTTCTTAAAAAATTACATCGTCAACCTGCACAACTTAAAAAAGTAAGTTGAAAATTTTGAAAAGACAAATTGAAAAAATAAAATGCATGTTTATAAGAGAAAAAGAGTGCAATAACACAAGTTAGGTATAAATAAACAAGAGGAGATAATGCTAAAAACACTGAAAGTGAATCTTCATTCTTCTTGCATTGTATTGACAATTCTTTTCCTTTCAAGAAGTTATCAAATATTTGGAGAATTACCCTATCAAGTCTTCATCTAGTTTATCTATGTACCTATATGCAATGTTTGTTAAGTAATATAACTCTCTCATTTCTTGATGCTTGCCTTAGATACTATTGATTTTCATATCTATATTAACTTGGTACCAAGACAATCAACAATGTTCTTTATAACCGAATGCAAATATAGTGGCAATGTTTTGGATTTGTTCTTGGATTTATTCAATTATGGTCTCAATTAAAATCAGATTTCCCTCTTGATATTTGTCATTGAAAAAATGACAATCCAACTTCTTAACTTCATTATCAATCTCCATCATTGTGTCAATTCCAGATGACTTTTCATTATTGAATTTATGAACACATTCATGAAGAAACTAGATTCTAAATTTGGTGTCCCAAAGCAATTTAATCTGATAAAAAATTTCATCTTTATTGATTAAACTTTTTTCAATAAGATCAATAAAAGAAAATTTTGATAATTCAACCAACCTAGGTATGAGTTCCTCCTAATTTTGTTTCTCATGAGTGTATTCATTTACCTTTGTCACTATTTGTTCATATTATGATTGAATTTTATAAAATATCTTCACTATATAAAGAATTGTTGAGACCTTATGTTCTATAATCCTTTCAATCCAGTCTTTCACCACATTACCCATTTGGCCCACTTCTCTCTCTTTTCTTAGTGTCTCAACATGAAGACTCAATGAAGTGATATCTGGTTAAACTAGCCCAATCAATCTATGTATTATTAAAATCAATTTTTTTACTTTATTTTTTAGTTCATTTTTCATCACCTTGTCTTTGTCCATTTTCTCAAATATGGTGCCAATTGCCAACTCAACATCTCCTTTCACTCCTCTAGTTTATTTTCCCAAATGAACTCTAGATACATGGTAATCTTCAGCCCTAATTTTTTATTTATCCATCTCAACTACTATAATGGCCACCTCTACATATTTTTCTCCCTTTTCATCTACAACATTCATGAAACTATCTTCACTTTCTTTGGCCTTTTTAAGAAAGAAGCTATCAACGTCTCAAAATATATTTATTCAAGTTCAATGATTTTTATATTTATTTTTACTATTGTAGACAACTAATCTAAAGTTGTCATGCTTGAAGAAGGCAATGAAATAGAAGTTGAAATAGGTGGATCAATCCTTACTATAGTTGAAGAAGGTATAACTGGGACAACTTGAGAAGATGTTTCAATTTGATCATGTGGATTGATTGTTTTAAGAGGGATTCTTGGAGGAATAATGGGAAATTTAGTATTTGAGGGAGAAGATGAAGATATAGGAGTAATATCTTGTAAAGGGAGAGAAGATGATGTAGGAAACATTGTATCATATGAAGCTAAAAATTGTTGAATTGTGTTTTCTACTAATTCTTGAGTGAATGGAAAGCTATCAATTAGAACTTCTTGAGAAACTAAAATTTTAGGAGAATAAGAAACATTCTCACCAAACCTTTTTATCTTTAGCTTGATAGTATTTCATGGTTGATTATCTTTTTAAGTAGCTTCAGGATCACATGCTTCTTCTATCATGGTAGATTCTCCACTAGGGCGTGCTTCATCCATTTTTTTTAGCTCATTTTGTTGCTTATAAAAGCTTCCAAATTTGTCTTCTCTAGGAGGTGTAGCGAAATCAACATTTATAACATCAAATCCATTACCTTTCAACCATCTAAGAGTTCTATCAAGTATAACCCTTGTCCTACTTTTAAGAGAAGTAGATCCCCTTCTGTCTCAATATACTACATGCAATGGCTATGTTGTGATGCCTTATTTTTCAAAGATGGGGTCCAAGGTGACCTCATAATCTACCAGTTGTTTTGGCACTTTCATTATTCAAAACTTGATTATTTTTCTCATGGTAAACCATGAATAGTCTCTAATTCTCACTTCTTTCTCATCATCAGAATCCATCTAATAGTCTTCAAAATGTGGAACATGTTGAAATGGAGATAAAATATTGTGCTTAATTAAGCCTCTATTGTCAAATGAGAGCCTAATTTCAAATTTATTAAGGTTAAAGTGAGACATGTATTATTCAACTATATTAGCCTTCACTAATGAAGGGCAAGTATACATGCCACTAGAGATTAGAAACTTGATCCTTCTTTTGTATCTATTTGTCAAGAACTTGTGTGTTTCAACAAGTTATCTCACCAATTCCATTAGCACCCATTTATTACTAACATATCATGGGAGTATGTAAGGAGATATTTCATAACCATAGATTCTAAAATAATGGAATGTTGAGAATTGTATAAACCAATCTCCCCACCTTTCTATTTCTATGGTGGCCACAATTTATATCTTTGAGGTGAAGAGTTCCTTTTCAAATAGCTGGATGATGAAATTAAAATAGTACTCATTAACTCTTTTGAAGTGATGAGTGATTTATTTCAATGTTAGTTGAGGATAGAAGTCATACACCACTATTTTCCCAAAATCACCTGTTGTATGAAATCCATCAAAATACCTTCAGCTTACTACAACATAAACAAGGTATGAAGTCATGCAAATTTTTGACATGTCTTTTACTTCATTGAGTTGCTTGTGAATGGAATTGTTGATCAGTTCACCTCAATTGATATATTTATTATTTTGAATGATGATCTAGATGGACTTGTACATCTAGTTCTAAATTTTTTTAGCCATTTGATTTCCCACTATCTTGTGCAACAAAGTGGTCATGTCACTTATCTCATCTTTGAAATCCAATCTTGCAAGATTTTTGGGAAGCTAAGTGGAGGAATGTTTTATATTAGTCAACCCTACCTTGTTAAATTTTTTAGAACATGTTATAAAATTATCATCCCAAAATATTTGGGACGACTCAAGATTTTACATAAAGGTTTCATGATCTCGAAAGTGAAAAATGTTGTCAATTTGATCAAGAGCAAAACTCACTACCAACTCCCCTTGTGGATATCTTACCTCCCACGTCTCTAAGTTATAATTATTTTCCACAACCAAAACCAACTCAGGAGACTATAATGATACTAGGGATGTTGTTGCCTATGCTAAACCACTGTCATAAATACTCTGACTAAAATCTATCCTATGCTCCACATTCATTATTTCCAAAAACTCATCCAAGTTGACGTGACCAAGATCAATATTTGTGATATTTTATGTGTTATATTCCATTGGAAAAGGAGGTATATACCCTAAAACTAGTATTTCATGACTACTTTTTCTTTGCACAAGATTGACATTTTTAAGGTAGGTGGTGTAGACATTAAAACTTCTTGGGAAAAATGACAATCCAAAAATGTTTGCAAAATACTTTTTTACTCATTAATTTGACAAAAATAAATAACTTGAAGCATAATAAGCTATTTGAATTGCACCAAGCGATTGTACTCATAATTTTTGACATGTAATTAACTCCTAAGCCTTTAATGTCATCCAGTGAATATCAATCTTTTTCTTGATTATTTTAATTAATTTGAACCTTCTTTAGTCTAACCACCTTCTAGTTTTATTATAGACCCATTTGACAAGTGTTGATGTGATGAAATGTAATTTTAATTTTTTTGTCTTTAGAATAAAAATCCTACTTCTCCTTCGATTTCAAACTCAAAACGCCAAAATCAATCACCAATCACTTTTTTGCAAAGAAAATTATTTTTTCTAATTTATGTGAACTTGTATGATATTTCCATAATGAGTAAAACACATAAAAATGATAAAATTGGCAATTGATTTTCATGAACTAAATGGCCAAACAAAATGAAAAATTTCAAATTTTGCTCATTTTATTTATTATTTCCCTTCTCCACCAAGGGCATCCTATGAACTAGTCTTGCATAAGATTTTTCAACTTTTTATTTTTCTAAACTTTTAATCCTCCTTGTTGGCATCACCATTCTTCATTGCCTTTTCAATTTTTAAAAAAAAAACTTTCTTCACTTCCCATTGGCTAGTCATACAGCACCAATATGGTAAAGCAATAAAATTTTCACTTATTTTTGTGAACTCTTCCCTTCTGTTGGGTACCGATCTAAAAAAAAATATGAGAAAAATAATTAAAATGTAATTTCTTAATTTTCCTTGAATTTATACTAAATCACTATATGACCTAGGTGATTAAGTAGATCAAATATAATTTTATTTATTTTTCTTCTTCCTACTGGGTGTCATACAATTTTAACACTATTTGAAAAAAGACCAGAATTAAAATTTTTGAATAAATGGAAAACTTCTCTCTTACTATTGGCATCATCCCATTTCCAAATGTACAACAATGTAAACATAAATGAATCTAGATGGCTAAAAAAAAACAATTAGAATTTCATTGCTTAACCTCTCTCTTTGGTTGAAACATCTAGTTTGGGAAAATAAAACTTTAAAAAACATTAACCTTCCTTGAGCGCACTTGGCGTGATAAGCCAAAAGAAGAAAAATTATCTCCATGATATTCAATTCACCATCTGTATTGCTTCCTTGTTCATTTTCACAACAAGATGAGGAAGAGAAGAAAACAATAAAAGCCCAAAAAATATCTTCTATATTTTGCAATTTCTATGAATTATTTGGCCTTGCTCAGATTATAATTTTAATTTGCAAGTCTAGAGGACAAATAATGGCTTCAGAACAAGTAGGAAGGAGGAAGTTTTTATTTCAACATGACTCGAATAAAAAATCACGCTTGCATGATTGAAGGAGGAAAAAGGAAGATTACTTGTAGAGGAAGAAAAATTCAATTTTGTAACAACTTGCATGCAACAACAAAACAAATTTAGAATTTGGAATTTTGCATCAAAGCGGCTTCAAAAATAATTTTCAATCTACATGATTAAAATAACTGTGATTTTGGGTACAATTAAAAAAGGGAAAATTCAAAATGTTTATACAAATTATAATTTACACCCAAAAATATTTTTACAAATTACACCAAAAAACATTTTTGTAAATTGCACCAAAAAACATTTTTGTGAATTGTACCAAAAACTTTTTTACAATTTGTACGAAAAAATATTTTTACAATTTGCATGAATTGTGAAAAAGGAATATGTGTTTCCATAATTTACAAAAAACAAAAAGGTTTTGGAAAATTATTGGGAAAGCAAGTGGTCTTATGCAAAGCAAGTTCCAATGGGTTTTAAAATGCTTCAGGATAAAAATGGAAAAAAATTGTAAATTTTTAATTAATTAATTTTTTGATTAATTAAATAAAAATTTAATTTTTTAAAGTTTTGAGATTTTTGGGTGAAAAATTTGAAATTTTTTAACCATTTAAAAAAAATATATTTTTCATCAATTTTTACCCTTTTCAAAAATCGTGACAATAGGTACGCATTTGAATTTTAGCACTTCTTATCACCCAAAAAATGATGGATAGATAAAGTTAACAATATTTTAGAAGATATCCTTTGTATGCATTGCATAGATCAACAATATAAGTGGGAGGAGTACCTTCCATTAGTTGAGTTTACTAAAATAACACATACCAGTGAGTATTGAGGATGGATCCATTTGAGGCATTATATAGAAGGAGGTGTATCACACCAATCAGTTGGGACATGTTAAAAGATAGGGTAGTCTTTGGACCAAATATGCTTTTAGAAATGGAATAGCAAGTCAGGACAATCAGGCTAAGGTTGTCTAAGGCCAATGATAGATAGAAAAATTATGTTGATCTGAAGAGAATAGAAAGGTAGTTTTATGTAGGTGATAAAGTATTTATATGGGTTAAGCCTATAAAAACTCAATTAAATTCAAGAAGTCAATGAAACTTCCATTGAGATATGTGGAACCCTTCGAGGTTTTAGAAGTGGTCAATTATATAGCATATAGGCTTACATTACCACCATCTCTAGCTCTTATGCATAATTTCTTCCATGTGTCTTATATTTAAAATTATGTTGTTGATCCTTCACATGTATTAGATTGGAATGCTTTGTAGCTTATAGATCCTGCAGTGTTCATGGTAGATCCAATCAAAATAATTAACACTTATAAACTTAGTTTGCATAATAGGGAAGTGTCATAGTGCAAGGTCTAATGGGACCAATATTCTAAAGATAATGCCACTTAGGAGGTATATGATGAGTTTTATAAGTTGTTTCCATATTTTTTTCTTGATTTAACGTAGCATATTATATTATTTTCTATTGAATAATTTTTTGAATTTAGAACTTGTATTTGAATAAATGTCATTAGGAAAATGACCAACTTTAAGGGAAAAAGATGTCACATCCTAATTTATCTTTAAGTTAAATAACCTATTTGATCCATGGATTATTATTATTGTTATTTTATTAACTACTATTAAATTAAGATTTATGTCATTTGTTGATTATGAGATAGTTATGTGTTTCTTAATTTACATGATTGATTTGCTATGAGACAATTATACATTTATATTTTATATATTATGATCATGTTTGTTAATTATACAACAATAGTTCATGGATATATTATGTTTTAGGTGAACTAACTTTATTTTTGTGAGGTGGATGTAGGACAGATCCATCAATCATAGTATGATAGAAGAAAAGCATCATCAAAGAGGATGGTGTAGAAGGAGGCATTTGGGGATGGTAGAGAGGAAAAAATTAAAAACCCATGCACACACCATAGTAGAATATCATGTTTTGTGATTATTATTATGAGTTACATAGTTGTATTATATTTTATTTTTTGTTATGTATGTCTATTTTGATCTTTTGTTATTCTATGATCATGTTGTTTATTGTGTAATTTCACTAATCTAGTTGTTACTAAATTATTAACTATTAATTTTGTTATTGATTTATTGAATGAATCTATTCATGTTTTAACATGACTTACCGCTATTTTGATAATAACTAAATCGTTGTATTGTACATAGTTGAGTGTTTGTGTAAACAATACTTTGTTGGATTCTTTTTTGTAGTAATAGACATATTTTATTACTTAGCTTGATCATTTTATTAAGTGATTGATTATTTTATAAAGTTACTACTATTGTTATTATAGTTTCATAAACCTATAATAAGATATTAAATGAATTACAATTCCTTGTAAGCATTGACCCTAAGCTGGCATGATAAAACTAAGTTAATGTTTTGACTTAAGTATAGTGCTTAGGAAATTAAAAAATGTTGTTCAAAGTGTTTTAGATAATATATTTATTTAAAAATTATATGGATATCATTAGGTTTGATGAATATTACTAAATTCTATGGTTATTTATTTAACCTAGGAAGTTAACTTCTAGTTTGAAGTCAAATGCATTATGTTTAATTCTTGGAATGATTTGGTAACATAGTTGA
>JARHVA010003827.1:1310000-1362500 GCA_037957365.1 Torreya grandis | reverse complement strand
TCCTCTAGTAGTGCCTACATATTTGGCATGACATGTTAGAGAACTAATAGGGAGAGGAGGTAAAGGGATACCTATGGAGATACTAGTGATTAGGCCTCAATGTGTTATAACATTGGCTAGTCAAGCAAGATAGTAGGATGAGATGTGATGTATGTGGATATAAGACAACAAACACCAAAATAAAGGAAATAATGACTACCATATCCTCACTAAAAATAATTATACAATTGACATAAGGAGACAAGCTTTAGCTATTACATAGAGGGACATAGAAGTTGCTCTAGGACATAGTTGGTCCATAGAGGCACCCCTGAGGAGAGGTTCATAGTAGTATTGAGTGGTTACTTATAAATCTATAGTGTTGTAAAGGTATCCAACAAAGGAGGTGCTCTACAAGAAAATAGATGGGGAGATCATGATCAGTGACACCAATAGTGACAAAAAATGTTTTAAATTTTGATTTAAGTTTTTTTATATAGGGCACTAGTTGTTATGATCATATTAATTTGATAATAGATAGGAGATTATATCAAGTGTTAGTTTATAAAACAATGAGAATAACACACTAACATCATAACAACTCTAAGCCTAGATCAAAGGAGGATTTTAATGAACAAAACCAAATGAAAAACACAACTAAAATGAAAAATCAAAACAATCTCTTACCTTTAATGCTTTAAATGATTCATTATGTGGCTTGCTCAGTTTGTTCTCAAAGAGTCTTTGAGAATGGAGTTTTCTTTGCTACTTCTCTCCTTGGCACCATCGTGGCTTGATATGGCTTGTGCTTGCTTGATGTGTCTTGGCTCAATATTTTGGCATTATAACACTATTGATATAAATCATGCTATAAAACTTGCATTATAACTCTACAATTTCCAATCTCTCTTTTCAATAGGCAATGGCTTGTATTTATAGGCTTAGGAACTAACCCTAACCCAATGTGAGTTAAGGTGTAGTTTAAACATGGAATGAGTTCAAACCTAACCTAAGTGAGTCAAATAACCCTCGTAGATTTAAAATGTGTCAATAAATCATGATTTTAAATGAATAGGCATGGGTGATATATTTTTATATATTTTTAAAAGGCTTGATAAATTTCAAAGGTAATCATGAAAAGCTAGTATATTTCATATTTTTCAATTTATTTTTTTAGTAATTCATTAATTGAAAATGGATAATTCAATTAGGAATTTAATTTTATTTAGATTATTAATTACTCTTATTTAGCCATTTATATATTTTCAACATTTAATTTTATGTGTGCACTTGCCCTATTCAACAGGTCTATAGGCCAAATAACATGCTATGATGCTATAGGATTATTACAGATGAATTTGTGAGAGGTTTTTATTGTTTACAATAGGATACCCCAATTAGGGATGTCTCAATGAGAATCTGAGACTTTATGAATGATGCATAGGCAAATTTGGGATGTTTAATGATTTCTAAAATTAATTTGCAATGGTTAGTAATAATCGATCTGAAGTCTGATCAAATGCCATTGGTGGCTAGTTTTAGGTGTCTACAATTTTCCCTTATTTAGGAAGATGTTACAAGCTATAGGCATAATAATGTCTTATCAAATAATGAAATAGGCTAAAAATAAGATAGTGATTGAATAAATAGATCCAAACAATGTTTGGGAAGCTTATAATGATTCCCCCTTGAAGGAATGGCCAACATAAATGATTGATGGATGGTCCCTCAAAAAGTAGCAAGAAGAAGAATTAAATTAACCCATGGTTGAATTAATCCAATTGAGAAAATACTTGCATGCATTGATTTAAAAAGTACTAATTTGTACAAAGGTGTTTATAATCAATAACAAATGTTGAGACACTAATTTTCCCAAAGGTAGTTATAATCAATGGCATTGGCATATGCCCTAGTTAGGGCTGATGAGTTGAAATAATGATTTTCCCATGGGTGGCTATAATCATAATATGACCTAGATTAAAAAATGATTTTTGATTATACCCCAATAGGGTAGATTGGAAAGCATAACTCAAGTAAATAACATGTTATATAGATTATATATGAATGGGTGCAAATGTTGATGTGATAGTCTAATGATTGAAGAATCCATAAATAACTAGGCACATGAGGATGCTTAAAGTGATGAAAGAGATGAATAGAAGAATAAAGGTTGATCAATGTGAATGATTTAGTTGTACCTACCAATTGCATAGATGCTCATATTTATTATCATTAATACAACTAAAATTGTCAATGGTTTTATTTGATCAATATGGGTGGGAGGATTTGCCAAGGGTACCAAGGAGAAACTTCTATGACTCCATTACTTGCAAGCCTTATTGAGCAAATTTTTTTTGTAACATGTGATGGTATGCACATAATATAAAACACCATGAAGACCTAGCCAAAATATGCATAAGGACTAACTCCCAATCTAATAAAAATTTGAAAACAATACACCAATGATAAAATAATGATGACAATGTTGATGTATGAATATGGATGGACTCAAGAATAATGCTTAAGGAATCACCCAATGATCACATATAGACTAAATCAAGGAACAATATTGAAAATAAATAAATAGGCAAACAAACAAATAACAAAGCAAACAAACACACAAAAATCTTATAATTAAAATCAAAATAAAGCATCCTAATAATGGATTTACCCTAGTAGGGTAGATCGAGAATGACTAACTAGGCTTAGACAAGACAATTGTTTTTGGATTTTGATTTTTTTTATTTTTTTGGGATTTTAAGGTATTTTAATTCATTAGATATTGACAAGATACCAATAGTAAAATTGTAAGAGCATTGGCTTAGGTTTCTCATAAAATGGTAAGATCATATGGAAAAGAGGGAATGAGCTAACCTCAACACAAATTGAGCATGACCTACATAGTCCCATTAGGACCTCAAGTCACAATAGCTATGTCAACACAAAATATAGTGGGAACTGATTAGGTTACAAAAAATTCTCAAATTAAGGCTAAACATCAAGACAAATGAGAATAGTAATGGCAAGGTGATGCGACAATTCATGATAAAGGTGTTGTTCCTAATTTTCCATAGGTGGTTATAATTAGAAAACAATGACATAGGTTTATGATACTAATTTGTCCATAGGTGGTTATAATTAGTTAATAAAATGTGGAACACTGATTTGCCCATAGGTGTTTATAATTAGTGGCATCAGTCATAGGTAGAATAAAGATTTATGTTTCATTTAAACATAAAATTATGAAACTATTGAAACTATATCAAAATCCCCTTGCAAAAGGTGAAGGAAGAACCAAAATAACCAAGATAGAAAAAGAGTAGGTAAGAAGGCTAAAAATATGCTTTGGTCTAATAGGGATGGTATGGTAGAATGACATAGGGTACAACATTATTTAGGATGATGATGGCATGAAAATTGGATAAAAATGGTAATAGGGTTTCCCCCAAGTGATAAGGGAAATGGCAGGGTATTAATTAATGACAAGAGGAATGGTAAATGAGAATGGTAAGGTAAATGGCAAATGGAAAAGGTAAGGTAAATGTTTCTTTTGTTCTTGTTGATGTGGAGATGCATGTATTGATCAGAATATGATACAATTAAAATAATTAATCATGTAAATTGCTATCCCACTCCTCTTCTGAATAGTTTCTTTGTCAAGAAACTACTATAGATTTGGATGCCAAGAATGCTGTTGTGATCTTTGGTGGTCATTGATTTTATTTCCTCCAAATTTTGAGACAAGGTGTCTTTATAACCTCTACAAAGGAAATTGAAGCTAGGGATGGTAAATAGGAATAAATAATGGATGATATGTCTAATTTGGTGATATATAGGTGGATTATAATGGAATGTATAATGGTTGGGAAATAAATGAAGATCAGGGATTTCATGCACACACAATGTTGCTAATTTTAGATTTGACATAACTTTGGATGTGGTGGGGCTAAAGACTTATGAATATGATATCAATAAGGCCACCAAATTTTTATGTTATTTTGTCTTGAGGGTAGATACCATCTGATTATGTTGTAGATTAGAAGCTTTATAGATGTTATCTTTGATAATGTCTTCATCAAGTAGTGGAGAAATGTTGTGCTCAGTTATTGGTGACTTGAAGAGGTTTTCACCAATGAAGTTGTCTTGATTGTCCCACATCACCTCTAAAAAGGTTTCACTAAGAAACATTGAATTTTGACTTTTATTTTCTTCTAGTGCCTCCAAAAAATTTTTACTAGAAGATGCTAAGTTTAAACTTTGATTGTCTCCTAGCGCATTCAAAAATGGTTCACTAGGAGATTGTTTTTATTTTGCATGAATGTGGTATTTTTCCCTTGATATTATGCAATTGATATGTCACCATGGATTTAGTTTAACAAGGTATGATTTTATTGGTCCTAATTGACACTTATTGGAGGTTGAGGGTCAATATAATGGCTAGGTTGGTTAGTGTTAATAGCATGTGGAATGGTAAGGGAATAGGGAGAGGTAACACAATCCTTGTAGAAGATACTAAAAGAAATTGTGTCAAAGTTAAAGTAATAATACTCAAAAATCATATAAGGATAAATAATATATTCAAATTTATCTTTGAGTCATGTGTAACCAATATTATAATAACCATGAACATATTCTGAATCTGAAGTTAGTTTTAACTTAAGGGACTTTGAATCTGATATTGAGATTGATGTTGATTCTAATTTTGATGCCAAAATTTCAAAATATAATTTTTTTTCAAGAATAAAACCTAACTTCAATGTTTATTCTTTATCTGATGTTGATGCTACTGTAAAAATGTTTTGTTTAATGTTTGGTATTGGATAAGGAATGACCTGTGATAGCATGATGGGATCCATAGAGATTAGTTTGTTAAAGTAAGAATCCTCAATGATAAGAAAACGATCAAGAGATAACTCCTTAGATACTATCTTTTCAAGGGGAGGCTCTTTAAAAATAGGCATATAGTTGAGATAATGATTTAACTAAGGGTGGTTATAATCAATAAGAAGTGACTCAAGAAAGACTAGCTTGTCAGAGTGAGATTCCTTGATAATAGGTAAAGGATTAAAAGGCAATTCATCACATGTTGACTTATCATAAAAAGGTGTTTCAATAAAAACATCATGACTTGGTTGGTTCTCTTAGCCTTGGTTTATAATGAGTTGTAAAATACCAGTTTTGAATATATCTTGGTCTTTGAATGATTAGCTCAGTTGGAGAGGTATTTATTGGCTCGATTGGGGATGGATGATTGGTATGGGTTTTCTAAAGTGGGGAATAGTTGGAAATAGATTAAGGATGACCATAAATTGGTTAATGATAGGCTTAGTTACGATGGGCTTATGGCCTAAGACAATAACTATGACCCATCAAGTTGTGATTAGATGACTTTGTTGGGATAACGATACCATATGTGGAATGGCTTGGAATGATAATGGTAGGGTTTTATGAATTTTGGTTATATCATGAGCTAAAGGGAAAGGTCCTATAATAGAAATGGTAGGGAATTGTGAAGCTTGGTTACTTTTACAAGCTAAAGGATGAGGTCTTTGAATGGAAATGGTAGGGCATTGTGGAACTTGGTTGCTCACACAAGCCAAAAGATGAGGTCCTAGAAAATAAATGGTAGGGCATTGTGAAGAGTTTTTACTTGCACAAGCCAAAAGATGAGGTCTTGGTATAAAAATGGTAAGGAATTTTGAAGCTTGATTACTCACACAAGCCAAAGGATAAGGTATTGGTATATAAATGGTAGTCCTTAGATGTTGTGGAGCTTAGTTGATTGCACAATCTGAAGGAGGGTTAATGGTGGGGATCAGATGTCATGATCAATAAGGTGGAAAACATCATACATCAATTGGCCAAAAGAAGGTATTACTAAGCACTATTCTTAAAAATTTTAGCTTTGTTCCCTAAATTAAGTAATTTAAAGAGGATAAGAGTCTATCTCACACTACTTATTCACCATAGGGGTCTCAAATAAAGTCAATTTATGTGGTTATTCTATTATAGCTTGGATTGTACCTATTTATACCATAAGTGTAACAAGACATATCTACATCAATGATGAAAGCTCCATAAAAGGCCTAGAGTTTTTTAAACTCTTAAAAATGACATCTAAAGTACAAAACATTTGAACTTGGTCTAACTTGGTCGAAGGGGAGATGTATCTCCAAAATGGTTTGTGCTAAAACTTGGTCGAAAATAATTTAACATCAAATGTCTCACACACAAAAGGTCAAGTAGCTAAATAAAAATTAGGATGCCAAACTCTAGGTCTAAAGTGTTCCAAACAAGTCTAATCTAAGAAAACAAAATTTTCTAGGTCTTTTGGCCAAACATGGCATCAAAATCTAGGCTCAAAATAGGCATGTGCTAGGACTTTAGGCAAAACAAGCACAAAATCTAGACTTTAAAAGCAAGGGTATGATTTTATCTAATAAATATGAAACACTTTGGCATAGACTAGGCATTCAACTTTAGACATAAAATTGGTCAATTGGTATAAGGCATGAAATAAAAGGCATATGGAAGATAGGTTTTTTCTCCCAAATAAAGTCACAAACAAATAGTTCTAAATTTTGGGTAAAGAATTAACCTAAGTTACATAACCAAAAAGAGAAAGATTTGTGTCTAAGCCAAAATTAAATAAGGCATAAATAGAAAACAATCAATGTTTGGATTTGAACTTGTCAAGGTTAATTAAAAACTCAACTTAGGAAACTAGGCTTCTTTGATCAAAAAACAAGTGAGACAAAGGCTAATGGCATAACAACACTAAACAAAAATCCAAAAGGCACATGTGGATTGGTTTCAAATTTGGAAAGTTTGGACATAATACAAAACAAGTATATAAATCAATTTGAGTAGTGTAACAACATCATCATGCTCTAACGGTATGATTGATGGTTTGTTCAAATACTTCAAGGCATAAAAATTGAAATGATTTGGGTAGTGTAACATTACCCTTTTCAATTAAGTGACACACACACAAAGATTTGTCAATAATACTTAGGTAAAAAGTAAGGTGTCAAAAAAAAAGCATAACTCCTCCTTAAATAATGGAGTAGTGTGGACACAAAACTTATTTTGACTTGGGAAGACAAACAAATAGATTTGGACTCAAAAACCAAGAAATAAAGGATAAAATGACATAAACACCTAAGTATAACATCATATATCCTAAAACTGACAAGGTTATGTAGTAATGTCAAATTCCATCTATATAAATTCTATCAAGAGGATTTTAAGTTTTAATTCAAAAATAAAAGTGTATGAATAAGTAGGGTTTTTAGGCCCCCTCTTCTCCCAAGATATTGTACAGTGACATGAAACTTTGATCTACTCACCCTGCATCAATAGCATTTTCATGAAAAGTGGGGTTATTCTAAAACTTAAATTTTTGACCATCTAGATGATCCAAAGTATGATTAACACTAATGATGCCTCACATCAATTGAGTTCATACTGATTAACTTACTATGCAAGGGTCTATTCCTTTTCATAGTAATTCCATCTATGTACTACTTAGTGGAATCCCCTAGTTAACTAGACTTGACTTAGGTTTTCATTATGAAAAGAGAGGTTAGTCACTCAACCCCCTAGCTCTCATAGTATGCATACTCTAATTTTTATACCTTGTTGTAGATTGGGGTTGGTATGATCTTAAGAGATGAATTCTTGAGTCAAATCACCCCTAAAGAACTCATGAAGAAACTATGAACTCCACTTCACAAGCCAAGTTTCATAAAATAAAAGTAAGTGCAAAGACTTTAGAGGTTGCTTTTATATCACCCAAATAATGTGGGTTTTGAGGAGAACCTAGACAACATTCTTTCCATGCTTTAGACTACACATAAATTGCAAGTAAAAGGTGATTTTAGTCACCCAAGTTCCTTATAGGGGATGGGGGAAATCATACACATACTCTTCATTTTGCATAGATAATCAAACAAGTATAAAATAACACTTTTTAAGAACTTGCAAACTAATCAAGTGTTAATTTTATGCACCAAATGAAATGTTTGATAAAATTCTTCACCCTTAGCTTAAAATTTCAAATCTTGAAAAAAATTTCGACAAAACATCTTAACAAAAAACACCTAAGTTCCTTTTAAGCACTACAATCAAATGTTCAAGACTTAGCCATTTTTTTAGGCACCAAAATGAAGTGTTCAAGAGTTTAAAATTGTAAATTTATGTCCTATTCCCACATTGGTCTTGTAAATGTTAGAGAGTTTCCTTCTATTTTGAAGCACATTTATGGATGAGCAAACAAGTTTTGAAAAGATAGCTCTCAAGTTTCTCTATATTTTTTACATATAGACCAATGTCGATCACCTATGACCTATGCTAGTTGGGCATGAAAATGATGCCACTCAATATAGACCAATATCAGCTACCTATGAACCCAAAGGCAAAACCAAAATGATGTGAAAAATGTTAGCTCAAAATGTCATGAAAACTCCACAAAACCTACAACAAATTAATTCAATAGAGAGTATACAATCTAATGAAACCAATGAATAACAACTAGGAGTTTTAAAAATACTCAAAATCCATGTTTTTAATCCATGTCCTACCCTGTACCCTAAACCATGATGGTTAGCCAAAACTAATGTCATTTAGGCAGGTCTAATGCTGGTTATGCCTGACTGATGTCAGTCTCTGCATAATTCTGAGTTAGCACCAAAAACAAAAATATGGTAAAAATAAAGTTAAAAATCTAATTTTTAAGATTTTCAAACATTTATTTGAAAAGTTAGGAGTTACATCTTGGTCTCCTTGGCATGTGGGATGCTTTTAGAATTTCATTGAGTATGCCATTTGTGATCATAGTAATTTGACAATAGAGATGAGGCTAGATTGAGTGTTAGTCCATAAAACAATGAACATAACACACTAACATGCTAACATATCTAAGCCTAAATCATAGGGGGAGATTAATGAACAAAACCAAATGAAAAAAAAAAAAAAACTAAAATTCAAAATAACAACAATCTCTTACCTTCCTTGAATGCTCCAAATGATTCATTGTGTGGCTTGATCAATTTGTGCTCAAAGAGTCTTTGGTAATATAGTTTTCTTTGTTTTTTCTCTCCTTGGCACCATTGTGTCTTGATATGGCTTGTTATTACTTTATGTGGCTTGTCTCAATATTTTGGCATTATAACACTATTGATATAAATCATGCTACAAAACCTGCATTATAACTCTATAATTTCCAATCTCTCTTTGCAATAGGCAATGGCTTGTATTTATAGGCTTAAGAACTAATCCTAACCCAAGGTGAGTTAAGGTATAGTTTAAACATGAAATAGGTTCAAAACTAACCTAAGTGAGTCAAATAATCCTATTATATTTAAAAGGTGTCAATAACTCATGATTTTAAATGAATAGGCATGGGTGAGATATTTTCTAAAGGCTTGATAACTTACAAAGGTAATCATGAAAAGCTAGGATATTCCATATTTTTGAATTTCCTTTTTTAGTAGTTTATTAATTGAAAATGGATAATTAAACTAGGCATTTAATTTGATTTATCTTGTTAATTAATTATATTTATCCATTTATCTCTTTTCAAGATTTATTTTTATGTGTGCACTTACCCCATTTAATAAGTTTATAGAACAAATTGCATGTTATAATGTCATAGGATGATTAGAGATAAATCTGTGAGATATTTTTATTATTTATGATAGGATACCCTAATTAGGGATGTCTAAATGATATTATGAGCTTTGAAAAATGATGCATAGGTAAATTTGAGATGTTCAGTGATTCTTAGGCTTAATTTGTAATGGTTGGTAAGAATCGATCTGAAGTTTGGTTGAAGGCCATTAGTGTCTAGTTTTAGGTGTCTATAATTTGACCCTATTTTGGAAGATATTGAAAGCTATAGGCACAATAATGTATTCTAAAATAATGAAATAGGCCAAAAATAAGATAATGATTGAAGAAAAATCTTCAAACAATGTTTGGGAAGCCTATAATGATGCCCCCTCAAAGGAGTGGCTAACACATATGATTGATAAATAGTCACTCAAAAAGAAACAAGAAGAATAATGAAATTAGCCCATGGGTGAGATTAACAAAATTGATAAAATTCTTGCATGCATTGATTTAAAAAGTATGATTTTCCCAAAGGTTGTTATAATCAGTAACAAAAGTTGAGACACTGATTTTCTCAAAGGTGGTTATAATAAGTGGCATTGGCATATGCCCCAATTAGGTATTATGAGTCAAAATAATTATTTACCCACATGTTTTTATAATCATTAAAATGACCTATAATAAAAAATAATTTTTTATTGTGCCCCAATAGGGCATATTAATAAGCATAACTCAAGGATATAACCTATTATATAGATTAAAGATGAGTGGGCATAAATGTTGATATGATAATCTAATGATTGAAGAATCCATAAACAACCAAACACATAAGGATGTGCAAAGTGATGAAAGAGATGAATAAAATAATAAGGGTTGATCAATGTGAATGATTCAATTGTACCTGCTAGTGTAGAGATGATTATCTTTACAACATTAATACAACTAAAATGGTTAATGGTTTTATTTGATCAATATGGGTGGGAAGATTTGCCAAGGGTACCAAGAAGAAAATTTTATGGCTCCATTATTTTTAAGACTTATTAGCTATTTTTTGTTATATCATGTGATAGTATGCATCATAATATAAAAAAACATGATTACCTACCCTAAGTATGCATAAGGACTGACTCTCGATCTAATAAATAATTAAAAATAATGAACCAATGATAAAAACCATGATGATAATGTTGATTTATGAATATAGATGTACTCAAGAATAATGCATAAGGAATCACCCAATGAACACATATAGACTGAGTTGAGGTACAATACTAAAAGCAAACAAACAAGAAAGCAAATAAACAAGTAATAAAATAAACACACAAAAATCTTGAAAGTAAAAGTAATAGAAAGCATCCTAATAGTGGATTTTCCTCTGTAAGGCAGATCGAGGATGACTAACTATGCTTAGACATGACAAATGTTTTTGGATTTTAAATTTTTTGATTATTTTTGGAATTTTGAGGTATCTTAACTGATTAGATATTGACAAGATACTACTCACAAAATGATGAGAACATTGGATTATGTTGTTTGTAAAATAATGAGAGTATTGTCTTAGGTTACTTGTAAAATGGCAAGAGCATATGGAAAAGAGGGAATGAGTTGACCTCAACATAATTTGAGCACTACCTACATAGTCCCTTTAGGACCTAAAATCACAATAGCTCTACCAATACAAAAGGTAGTGAGAACTGACTAGGTCATAACAAGTTCTCAAATTAAGGCCAAACAATAAGGTAAATGAGAATAGTAATGGCAAGGTGGTGTGCCAATGTATGGTAAAAGTTTTGTTTCTAATTTTCCCATAGGAATTTATAATTAGAAAATAATGGCATAGGCTTGTGATACCAATTTTCCCATAGGTGTATAATTAGTTAAGACAAGGTAGGACATTAATTTTCCCATAGGTGGTTATAATCAATGGCACCAATAAAATGTAGATGAAAGATAAATTTCCAAATCCATTGTCACATTAATTTCATAGACTGTCATTTATATAAGGAATTATGAAACTACCAAAACTAGATCAGAATCTCCTTGTAGAAGGTGTAGGAAGAACCAAAGGAACCAAGATAACAATTGGGTAGGTAGGAAGACTAAAAATAGGCTTTGGTCTAATAGGGATGGTATGGTAGAATGGCATAGGGTATGACATTGTTTAGGATGATGATGGCATGAAAATTGGATAAAAATGGTAATAGGGTTTCCCCCAATTGATAATTAAAATGGAAGGGTATGAAACAATGGTAAGAGGAATGATAAATGAAAATGGCAAGGTAAATGGCAAATAGAAAAAACAAGGTAAATATTTTTATTATTCTTGTTGATGAGGCATTCACATCATGATTAGCATATGATATAACTAGAATAATCAGTCATTTAAATTGCTATCCCACACCTTTTTTGAATAGTTGCTCTATCAAGAGCCTACTGCAGATTTGGATGCTAAGAATGTTGTTTTGATCTTCGGTGGTCTTTGATTCTATTTCTTCCAAACTTTGAAACAATGTATCTTTATAGTCTCTAAAAAGGAAAGTGCAGCTAGGGATGGTAAATAGGATAAATAATAGATGATAAGTCTGATTTGGTAATGTATATGTAGATGATAATGGAATTTATAATGGTTTGGAAACAAATGAAGATTGTCATTTTCAGGCACACACAATGTTTTTGATTCTGGATTTGATATAACTTTTGATGTGGTAGGGCCAAAGACTTATGAATATGATCTCAATATGACCATCAAATTTTTATTTTATTTTTACTTGAGAGTAGATACTATCATATTATGTTGTAGATTAGAAGCTATATTGATGTTATCTTTGATAATGTCTTTATCAAACAATGAAGAAATGTTGTGCTTAGCTATTGCTTCCTTGAAGAGGTTTTCACCAATGAAGTCTTAATTTTCCCATGGAACCTTCAAGAAGGTTTCACTAAGGAATATTAACTTTTGAATTTGATTATTTTCTAGTGCCTTCAAAAAGGTTTCACTAGAAGATGTTGAGTTTAAAATTTTATTTTCTCCTAGCACCTTCGAAAAGGTTTTACTTGGAGATTGTTCTTCTTCTACATGAACTTGGTCTTTCCCCCCTGATATTATACAATTGATATGTCACCATGGATGAATTTTAAAAATGTATGATTTTTTTAGTCCCAATTGACACTTGTGAGAGGTGGAAGGTCAATATAATGGCTAGGTACGTTGGTGTTAATGGCATGTGGAATAGTAAGGGAATGCGGAGAGGTACCATAATCTTTGTAGAAGATACTATGAGAACTTGTGTTGAAGCTAAATTAATCATCCTAAAATGTCATATAAGGATCAAAAATGTATTTGAATTGATCTACAAGGCATGTGTAACCAATATTATAACAACCATGAACATATTCTAATTTTTAAACTGATTCTGACTCAAGGGATTCTGAATCTAATGTTGAGACTGACGTTGATTCTATTTCTAATGCCAAAATTTCCAAATCTAATTTTAGTTAAATAATAGAACCTAAATTCAATGTTTATTATTCATCTAATGTAGATTTTGATACAAATATTTTTTATTTAATGTTTAGTATTGGACAAGGAATGGTTTGTGATGGCATGATGGGATCCGCAAAGACTAGTTTGTCAAAGTGAGACTCCTCAATTATAGGGAAAAGGTCAAGAGACAACTCCTCAAAGATTGACTTGTGAAGGGGAGGCTCTTTAAAAATATACATATGGTCAAGATAATGATTTTACCAAAGGTGGCTATAATCATTAAGAAGTGACTCGATAAATACTGGCTTGTTAAAGTGCGATTCCTTGACAACATGTAAAGGATCAAAAGGTGATCCATCACAAGTTGACTAATCATAAATGGGTGTTTCAAAAAAAACATCATAGCTTGGTTTTTTCTCTTTTCCTTGGTTTAAAATGATTTTTAAAATACCAATTTTAAATAATCTTTTCTTTAAATGATTGACTCGGTTGGAGAGGTACTGAATGGATCGATTGGGGTTGGATGATTGGTATGGGTTTTATAAAGTGGGGAATGGTTGGAAATGCATGAAAAATGACCATTGGTTGGTTAATGATAGGGATAGTTACAATGGTATTATGGCTTAAGATAATAATTATGACCCATCAAGTTATGATTGGACAACTTTGTTGGGATAACAAGCTACTATACATGTAATTTCCTAGAATGGTAATAGTATGGCATTCTAAAGCTTTGTTTCTATCATGATCCAAAGTGTGAGGTCTTGAAATAGAAATGGTAGGGCATTTAAAATCTTTGTTGCTTGTACAAGTCAAAGGATGAGGTCTTTTGATGGAAATGGTAGGGCATTATGGAACTTGGTTGCTCACACAATGCAAAGGATGATGTCCTAGAATAGAAATGGTAAGGTGTTGCAAAGAGTGTTTGCTTACATAATCTAATAGATGAAGTCATAGTATATAAATGGCAAAGCATTTTAAATCTTGATTGATTGTAAAATCCAAAAGATGAGATATTAGTATAGAAATGTTACTCCTTGGATGTTGTAGAGCTTGATTACTCACAAATTTTGAAGGAGTGTTAATGGTGGGGGATCAGATGCCATGATTGATAAGGTGGAAAATATCATATGTCAATTGGCCAAAAGAAGGTATTACTAAACATTATGCTTGTGGATATTGGCTTTATTACCTAAATTGAGGATTTTAAGGAGGATAAGAATCCATCTCATAAACCACTTATTCACCATAGGGGTCTTGAACAAAGTCAATTTGTGTGGCTATTTTATCATAACTTGGATTATACTTGTTTCCACCATAAGTGTAATGAGACATATCCACATAAATGATGAAATATCCATAAAAGTCCTAGAGTTATTCAAACTCTTAAAAGTGACATCCAAAGGACAAAAGGTTTGAACTTGATCTAACTTGGTCGAAAGGGAGTTGTATCTCCAAAATAGTCTATGTTAAAAATTGGTCTAAAACAATCTAACATGAAATGTCTAACATCAAATGTCTCACATATAAAAGGTCAAGCACATAAATAAAAACTAAAATGCCAAAATATAGGTTCAAAGTGTTCTAAACAAGTTTAATCTAAGAAAAAAAAGTTTCTAGGTCCTTTGGGCAAACATGGTGTCAAAATCTAGGCTTAAAACATGCATGTTCTAGGACTTTTGGTAAAACAAGCACAAAATCTATACTTTAAAAGCAAGGGTATTATTTAATCTAACAAATATAAAACACTTTGGCATAGACTTAGCACTCAACATTAGACATAAACTTGGTCAATTGGTATAAGGAAAGAAACAAAAGGCATATGTAATATAGGTTGTTTCTCCCAAATAAAGGCACAAACAAATAGTTTTTAAATTTGGGTAAAGAATTGACCTAAGTTACACAACCCAAATGATAAATATTTTTGTCTAAGCCTAAATTACACAAATCATAAATAGAAATCAATTAATTTTTGGATTTGAACTTGTCAAGGTTAATTAAAAACTCAACTTAGGAAACTAGGCTTCTTTGATCAAACAAAAATCAAGACAAATTAGGATTCCTTGACTCTATCATGAGGCCAACTATGAAGTTTGATCATTGATTAGAAAAATGATATGTGCTATGAATAATGGCTTTAGTGTGATTTGAATTTTAAAATTATATATTGCCTTTTATATCATTGTATTTTATTTAAATGATTTTGTTTTTAAAATGTTTTTGGATTTTATGATTCCTGCTCCATATGGATTTGGAATAACCAACATGAGTGATAAAAGTGATAGACACAAATGAGCTTTAAACTTTGGTTAAAGTAAGTTAGGTATCCAAAGATGTGATTTAATAAACACTTAGTCTCACCTATGAACCAATATATAATCTCTAGTTTCAACCATATATATGCTTAGTATGTGAAAGGGAATATAGGAATAAAGGGAGATCCAAAGTAGATCAGTAAAATAGGATTACAATGAGATGTATTGTTTTCTAACTGATCACATGTTAAAGAAATATTACTAAGGGGAACAAGGTTGGTTTAACTAATTAAAAATAATTATTATCTGAGTTATTGAAATATGATAGAAAATAATCATTTTGAAAATAGAAAATATATTCATGAAAGAAATGAAATCATAAATATAAGTGTGCAATCATGGAAAGAACAAAAAGAAGGCATAAGAAAATATGAAAGTAAATGAAACCATATAAAACACATAATACATAATATAAAGATCCATGTGAAATACATAGGTGAAACTAAATTTAATACATATTCAAATGATATAATATATATAATAGTGGATCACAAGTCCAATCCAAAATCATAATGAAGAATAAAGTGAAGGAACACCATGTCATGTTCACAAATATCGATAAATTTATCCACAAATGTTATTCATGACATATGAAATATCTCTATGAAGCTAGATCTTAATGGCATCTAGGGTCTCATCTATCCTCATGAAAATCTATGCAAAGACCTCTCTTTGAATCTCCTCAATAGAAAATTTAGTCATAACTAAAGGATCAGGGTCATGAGGGATCTCATGCATAAAATATTCAAGGAGAGGAATATATGCATAAATAGGAATGGTATATGTGGGAAAAGAAGGTGACACCACTAGTGGATAAGGATCAATAGGTGGAAAAGAAGCCACAAGTGAAGAAAGAGAAGCCTTTTTATGTGGGTGAGCTATGGAAGGAGGAATAGTGGATCAGTATGTGATCATGAAGGTACTATTAGAGAATGTAGTAATGATCAGTATGATAGGTGCCACACTAGTTCCAAATAAAATATACCTCCCCATATTTAGGAATATACTTAGGTGACAACTTTGGATGAGGTATAGCTTTATCTTTGGGATGAGCAAGGGAGGGACACAATGTGTCAATATATTATCAAAGCTTTCAACAATGGGTGGAAGAATGATTATCTATCCCATGGGAGCAACATATACACTTTTTATGATACTTTAGGGGTCTACTAATGGAAGAGATAGAATGAGAAATTGGTGAAGGATGATATAACTAGTAGTATTTGGTCTAATAAATGGTAAATTTATGAATATAATAATAAGATTGATTGACCCATTGGGCGAGCATTGGATCAAGTTACGGTAAAGGAAGAAGGCCATCACCAAGGGAAGGTGGTGATGGTGTAGAGATTAGGATAATTTCCTTTGAAGATAAATAAGGGTAAAAATTAGGATGAGGTAGAACTAGATGTAGATTGGGAGTAGGAACTAGACTAGATACAGTGAAGCTGGGGCAAGATGCATAGAAGGCTTAAGAGCAGTATCTAACATCTCTGTGGGAAGCAAATTAGAAAGATATTTGGTATTTATTAAAATGGTAAGTACCAATCATGGCATGGATGTATTTAGTAAAATGGTAAGGACCAATCATGGCATGATCCATGAACATGCTTCTAAGAGGCTCTGTTGAAATTGGAGGTATACCATGTGATCACTCTATTTTTACCCTGCGAATAATAGAAGAATACTAGAATTAGGAACTATGAAATAAGGAATAAGATATGAAAAATGGAAAGACTAAAATAAATAAGTATGATATTGAAGAATATTATCATCTCTAGCATGGACAAGTCCTCCTAGAAATGGATCATCTAAAACATAACCATCATAATAATTAGGTGTATGCAAGTTGATGGTATAAGTAGGTATGATCTTTTATCAGAAGTTTCATGATGAATAAAATGTTTAGTCTTAGTTAATTCCACATGTATATATTTGATAGGAGGCTGATGGTAGCGAGGATACATAGATGGTAGAAATTAGGTGATGATATGATGGGATAGATCAAAAGTTTTGATCTTGAATATAATCTCATATGTCCCATCATCATTGAAATTTGGGAGGTTAGGTGGTATGTTCTAAATGAATTTGGGGTGACCATTATTACCTCAAGTTGAATTGATAAGATAATTGAAATGTTGAGATTCTCTAAATGGGATAGTAGGCAAGGGTTCAAGGGTAGTAATTTTAAAGACACCATGTTCTTGGAATTTTTTGAAATTCTAAGGGTTTTTGTCTCCTTGAATATTTTAAATAACACCCTTATGGGGGAATTTGATGCATTAGCATGTAGATGAGGTGATAACCCTCATACAATGAGTCTAAGATATACCAATCAAGATGTTATAAGAGAGGGAAAATTTAAATATAATAAATTTCATGTGGATGGTAATAGGAGGGGTGGTAATAGGAAGCCTTACACAACCTAAAAGAGGCATTTGCCTTCTATCATAACCTTGACATGTGCTACATGTAAACTTGATATTTCACTTAGAATGTCCAAGAGTTTTAATGAAATAAAGGGACAAAAAATTATTAGAATCACATCCACTAAGGAGGGGGGGGGGGTGAATTAGTGTATAAAATTTTATTTTAATTTCATTTATCATTCATCAAACATTCAAACTAATCTAGATATATAGAAATGCATAATCAAACATTCATATGAGCATGAATAGATAACATAACACATGAACATAATATCTATGTGGAAAACCATCATGGGAGATAAAAAAAACTAACACATAGCTTATAATATAGTCCTATAATCAATGAATCAATATTTAGTGAGGCACCAACTCCACAAGGAACACCAACCCCTCACTAGTTAAACACCAACTCAACTAGTACTTTACCAAGATCCAACTTGCAAGGAGGAAACAACCTTGTAAGTGACTCAAAACTAACTTAGTAACTTCAATGAAACTTCTAAAATCACTAACCTATAAGGTATCTCCCACTCCCTTTTGACTAAGTACCAATGCAGCCAAGACCAATTTAATCACCATCACAACACCTTGTTACTCAACCAATAGATGGTGACCTCTTCTTCAACCCTCCATCTTATATATCCAATATCATACATTAGAAACACATATATGATGAAAATTCGATGGTATCTCAATCAAAACAATATAACTCCTTCAACACTCTCAAACTGGCTCTTTAAACAAGCAAATTTGCTCTTCTTTTACTTCGCTCAAACAACCCTCATATGGATTGATTAAGTGATATGACCTTGATATTCATACTCAAAAATTATATTGTATATTCATGAATGATAATATACTCCCCTATGATGGTATACATTACCTCCTTCTACTTCTTAATGCATTATTTTATTTTCTTGCACTCCCATTCCTTTTTCTAGCTCAATAGGCCTATTCTACCTTCTTTTTGTACTTAACTCTTGTTCGCACCCACCTTCGTCATCTAAAAATCTCTCTAAAATTTTAAAAATTTTAATATATAAATAAATAAATTTAAAAAGTGAAACACCCACTATATTGGTTGGTCATTACTCATAAGGACCAAAAGCACCATTAGGCCTAATAGAGACCTAATGCAATTAGGCCTTCTCAAGGCACATGTTTCACTTTGACCACCTTGGAAAATTTTAAGCCTAATCACATGATTTAAAAAATTAATAAACACCTCAAATAGACCCATGAAAATATCACCATAGGTTCCCAACATAATTTAGCACATTTCACTCCTTGAGCCACACCATTAGGTCTACTTGCAATCAACCCTTCTCACTACCAGAAAGTCTATTTTTAGAATCTGAAGCATATAATAAAATTTTACACATAATATAATAAAAAATTACATGTATATAACATTTATTACCTCAATTTAATCATAAAATTCATTATAATACATCACTTAGGCTTTAAATACTCAAAAACACCACTACAAAAGGCTCAATTTGATCTTCCAAAAAGCTCCAAAACATAGTTAAGAACCTTTGACCACCAACATCAATAAAATCAATTTAAAACAATCCATATGAATTTTTAAGACCCATTTAACATATAAGACATCACCACATTTTTTTTACACTTCCAAACTGGTCATAATGACATAGGAACATCAATCTCTCTAACACACAGAAAACTACCAAAGACCTTAAAAACACAGTCTTGATCAACATTGTTTTCAACTCCTATAAATAATATTAAAAGCCTTATAATTTAAATTAATAGTCATTATGTTACATTTATAACATCATAAAATATATATATCATAATATCTAGTGTCAACCATTGGTCTTGCAGACCAATTTGTTAAGCTTCTCTTTCACAGTTCTTACAAAGCTAGATAAGCCATTTTGGCTTCAATATTGAAATTTATTAAACTAGATATAAAAATTATATAAATAATTTATAAGTAATATACATTAAAAAAACACAAAAAATTGAACTATATACATTAACTCCTATTATATATTCTAAAAGTATTCACTTCATCTTGCATACCCAAAATTGTCATTTTGTCTTGAGTTCCATTCATGGTGAACATGCATTCCAACACTTATGTAGACACAATAAATAATTAATAATGAATAATTATGATCATTATATATATTTAAAACATATAAAAACACAAATATGTAGATTTATAATGGCAAATATGGGATAAATAAACCAATATCTAAACCTTACACTTTCACTGTCTCATATTCACTAGACATGTCATCTTGTGAACACCATTTTCAACATTTTCAATGAAATTCAAAAAATATAACCAATATATATATATATATATATATATATATATATATATATATATATATATATATATATAATTTTTATGTCTTAAAAAACCCCATGTAATTTTACCCATTCTTAATCATGAAAACTCATCCTTAATCTCATTCTCACTCGTGCTTAGTTTTCTCATTGTCTTCCTCACCAGGCTTGTTTAGTGATAGGTCATCTTCCATGACTGGTATAACCTATTTAAGATATGTAAATTGATCATAAAATTACATGATAATAAAATATAAGTATCACACATCATCCTCTAATTATTTTAATACTTTGACCTAATCAACCCTTCCTGTTACATTAAAGTTTTAAGAAATAAGGATTTTCTTGTAGCTTCCACTCACTCATCTGATAGAACAATACAACTTGGAGGTACCTAGGAGTGCCCTCTACCTGATACAAAAATAAAAATAGTTCATCCAATAAATTTTTATCCATTTCCATTAAGATATTCCATATCAAGTCACTATGAGGGTTTTAGCAGGGTTTTAGACCAATTTCCATTCTTAGCATTTTTTCATAAAACTCTGCCCCTAAAACCAACTCCTAATTCTTGGAAAACATTCCAAGGAACCTTTTTAATCTCTCCCTAATATATCATATTCCCATACAATAGTCACACATTCTAAAAAGCATAAAAAGTTCCTTCTTAGGTCTGTAACTCTTCATTCTAACACTCAAGAGACTCAATTTTCATGCTTTCTCCTTCTACTCAAGACCTAAAAATTCATTATCACTCATGAAACAACCTATCACACATATGTAAAATCTCAAATGAGCCCTATAACCTTGGAAATTAATTTTTACCACTCATTATACCACATTAGGTCTCTTTGCACACTAGGCTTATACCTGTAAGCCACACTTAGACCTTGAACACACCTTAAAACCTCTTGTACTAATCTCAAAACTTCATAATCATGTCATAAAACCTCATACCATTCTCACACAAGCTTACTAGCCTCCAAACCTAATCACAATGCCTCATCATGCCATATCCATGCTCAAGAGTTTATCCATCAATAGACCAATTAAGTACTATACCACTTTGAGATCTTCAAGACACCTTATGAAGCTTACTACTCACCTCTAGATATCTAAGATAGGATACACAACATCTCCCATCATTATCCTTTGAACAAGTCTCATTAGACCATATAGGTCACTACCCAAGACTGAACTAGCCTTCTAGAACACACAATACATGAATCCAATCTTCCTCTTAGAACTCATGAAGCTCTGAATATCTTCACCAAAGACATGAAACTTACGCCTCAAAATAATACACATACTTGTAATTATTCATTTCATCATACCTCACTATGCTTCACAAGACACTTCATGGGATCACTCAAAGATCACACTAGTAGGCTTAAATAATCTACCTCATACCAATTACCATAGTCACCTTCTTCTGAACCAACACTTGACCTCACACTTTGTTTAACATCAATGACCTCAAGCATATGATATCAAAGACAAATATTCCCCTTACTGATCTTTCTTGACATTTATGATAGTACACAAACATATGACATCAATGACAACTTGTAATAATATCCTCCTTTGTTATTTATGGAAAACCACATTGATGGAAAACCATAAATAAACTAATCATTCTCAAACTACACTGATATTCAAAAATTTGCTTCTCTCTCAACCTGAATAATCAAGAACTTCATCCCATAGGAACTTTGACCATCAATAATTTTCTCCCCCTTTGTCATTAATGACAAAAGGCCATATACACTCTTACAAGGTCATTCGTACATAGTGCACTGATACTTGGATATAACCACTCATAGAACCAAAAAAGATCCCCCTTTGTCCATACATACTTCTCTACAAGATTCAATCCATTGTGGCTTAGATCACTTCATATCCTCTTCATGGAAACACATGATCAAATAGGTATTATTAGGAAAAAAACTTATATTATCCTTAGGCCTCTGAACAAATTCATGTCATGACTAAAATTCCATTTATGACCTTACGAGGTCATCTTGACATCAAAAGAAAATTTCAATTTATGACAAAACCTCTAGAGAAACACCACTTCAACATTATTCAAAATTACTATAAACTTTTCATAATACAAGAATGATCACCTTTAAAACTTTTTTGATTACCTTCAGGGCACAACCAACTTGTAATCTCACTCTTAGAACTAACTCTAGACCATGGATCACATGATCAACACTTTTTACCTTCAAAGTCATTAGTCTTATATACCAATCTTCACCTCTCACATCACTTCTTCTATATTTTATACTTAGACATCACATTACACTCAAATAAGCATTACAAACATGATAAATACTATAGGAAAAATTGTAACAAATCCATTTGAAACTCCACAAATATCTATAGGTAAAATAATAGTCATTTGTATCATGAACATTCACATTAAATTTTATAGACACAAGAGGCCTTAAAACCCTCATACCTATGTTCATCATGTATTTGAGCTAGATCTTCACAAATTGAATCAATTTTACCATTTACAAGAACTAACAGGAGCTTTAATACCTTAATAACACATCCAAGCACTTTGATCATCCATCCAAAGTGGCCAAAAGATCAACACCACTCATCAAGTCACTCATGTTTACTGAAAACATAAAACTTGAGCACACTCCTCTTTCATTGAGATTTTATTACATAAAGACACACTTTCATAACTTCCTCAATGCATGGAGCAAGACTATAATGAGGTAACAACATCATCTAACACTCAGAACCCCAATTCAAGACCAATAGAGAGGTTATAAATCAACTTTACTCAACCTAGGTTATCTAAGAAATAACATAGTCAATATAATCTAACTTTGACCCATAATAAATGCACCTATATAGGCATCCAAGCCTCTAAATTACTTTGAAGATAATTTGAAGGAAGTCTACTTTATCTTTGATTTTTACACCAACATGTTTTGACCTCTTCCATGGATTCTACATGAAAAATAATGATCTTGGGTCCCAAAAGTCATGCACGGTCATTTGAATTCAAACCCCAATGGTTATATTTTTTAATTCCCAATGACTATTTCCCAAAGCATGAATTTGACTACCTCTAGCATGTCTTTGCACATGAGAGTAATTTTGGAAGCTCATAACTTAAGCTAGAGAATACATTAAGCTACCTAAATTGCATGGAAGGATCTTGGAAATATAGAAAAAACCTCCATGAAACCCTTTGATAAGATTTGAATTTATAGGTACATCTAATAAATTCACAAACAAATTGGTATCTTCATACTTATATGAAGTTCAATGATGGTCTAGTTTTTCTTAAGCTAGAATGACACTTTTTCCCTCTCCAAAGGATCATGACAAACACTATAACCTCACAAATGCATCTAGGGAACCCTCATAACATCCTCTATCACATAAATGACTTGAAAAAACCTTTTTAACCTAACCAAAACAAAAAAAGCTTCCTTAATCTCTGAATCATCTCACACATGCTCCCCTATCATCATGCACACCTTGGTCCACTTGAATTTGATAAATCTGACCAATCTCTTAAACCATCATCCATACTGAGATATACATTATAGGCCACATTTTAATGCCTCTAATTAACTCATCAATACTTTCAAACATATTAACTACTTCAACCTATCTTCCCATTGTCTCATCATGCAATCCTTTATGCAAACCTCAACCATGATCTAGACCATGCAAACAACTAGACTTCTTAGTTGTATTTTAATTCTCTCTTTCTATACTGAGACTAATGAAAAAACCTTATTTTCATGAAACATATTATAAGACTAAAAAAACATCCACCAATCTTTATTTTTCCACAAGATGATAAACATACTAATCTTGTAACTCACCTTCACAAACTTAGCCATATTGTGCTTCTGGGATCACCTTCAAGCTATCAAGCCCTCTCCAAAATAATTGATATGATACCAATTGATGGAAGCACAAAATTATGAGGGGGGTGATCTAGTGTATAAAATTTTATGTCAATTCCACTTATCATTCATCAAACATTCAAACTAATCTAGAGCTCTAACAATGCATAATAAACCATTCATATGAGCATGAAACAAGAACATAACACATGAACACAAGAGATATGTGGGAAAACCTCATGAGGAATAAAAAAACTAACACACATCTTGGAATAAATTCCTATAAGCAATGAATCAAGATTTAATTAGGCACCAACCCCATAAAGAGCACCAACCATTTACTAGTCAAGCACCAACTCAACTAGTCCTTTAGCAAGGTCCAAATTGTAAGTAGGCACCAACACCCTAAATGAACCAACACCAACTAATAAAATTTAAGGACACTTATGAAATCAAAAACCTTAAAATCAGATCCCAATCCCTCTTAACTAAGAACCAACTCATCCAAGACTAACTTGATCACCTTCACAACACCTTGTTGCTCAACTAACAGATGGTGAACTCTTCTTCAACTCTCTATTTGCTCTATCCACTATCATACATCAGGAACACATCTATAAAACAAATATAATGGTATCTTAATCAAAAAAATCTCACTCCTTAAACACTCTCAAAATACCTCTTCAAACAATCAAACCTGCCCTTATTCTACTTTGCTCAAACAACCCTCATATGGCTTGATTAGGTCATATAACCTTGGTATTTATACTTGAAACTTTTGTTGTATATTCATGATTGATTCTCTACTCCCTTATGATTGTATACATGAAATACTTATCCTCCTTAAGGTTCTCTTTTATTTTTTTTCACTCCCATTCCTTTTTCTATCTCAAATAAGCCTATTATGCCTTCTTTTTACAATTAACTATTGTTCTCACCCACCTTGATTGGCCAAAAATATCTCCATGATTGGATCACCCTTATAATAGATCAATACATACATTTAAAAATTGAAACACCCAATACATAGGTGATTTATAGGTATAGTTGAGAAGTTACTAAAACATTACTAATTGGCTTTGACCTTCCAAAAGTTCACCTTAAATGTTTTACTAGCCCTTCAAGGGCTCATCTCCATTGGTTTCTACCACTTGAATTCTAGAATATATAGTGCCTATCCATAATTTGGTTTTTTAAATTATTTTAAATATTTCCATTTACCTATATTAAATTCCCTTATGATTTTATAATAACTTCTTATATCTTCATCTTTCCTCCTACAACCTTCTTTAGACACAACTCACTCATTACCTCCTCCTTATGCAATTTCCTAGGTCTTAAGGACCAAATTTGAAGACAAGATTTAAGGAATCAATATATTATACTAGTTGGTATTATATGTTTTGATAAAACTTACCTTAGTCCTTTTCAATGGTTTAAACACATTGCTCTACTCCTTCTTGTACTTCAAGTTTGTAATGCTCTATTAAGGCTTGTCGCATTTTTTAAAGATATTTCTATTTGTTCAGTCAAACCAAGAAATTTTATAAATATTTAATCACACCTATAGACACCTATATACCATTTGAGATGTGTGTAAATTTTTAAAACCTAATTCCACTTCTAGGTCATACTTCCTTTGTTAGGGTCCTCCAAACTAGGCCTAATTAACCCTCAATTTTTGACACAGTTCTAGAATCCAAATGAGGACATAATATTACAATAAAAATACACTTGAATATATTTTAAAATGTTTAGGAGAAAAATAATACATTTTTTTGTCTTTTTATGATGGTGGAAACTCCTAGAATCATCAAAAACCTAGTTTTAGGTTTTCTTCCTTCCTATAGAGTCGAGAGCCTATAAAATTCAATTTCTTGAGTTAATTAAAAAACTATATTGGTATTTATAGGTATTTTTAAACTATGGATATATTTTAAAATAGGTTTCATTCTTTGATTCACTTTTACTTTCTCACAATACACCCACACATAGAATTCTAGGCACACTAGGTAACTATGCGAGGCAAAATAGGTTCCAAAGCATAATGTATTTATTAATAGATTTAATAAAGAAGTTTGATAATTTTAATATATTTATAAAATCACCATATCACTTTAAAATCCATTAAAATTCCACTTCTCTCATCTACTTATAATTATTCAGCATAAACCAAAAAGTTCTAAATCCTTATATAAGATTGTGTAAGCACTTACAAATTGTTTGTAATAAACCAACTACTTGATCATATCAAGGGTTATTTTTTTATATTTTTACATATATAAAAGTTTAAAAATCCTATAAAATCTAACACCATCAATTATGTATTCAATTCTCACTTTGCTTACTTGACTTACCCATATAAAATAGGGGTCTTATACTGTGAAATAGGGCATAACTATAACTTGTTTGACACAATGATTTTCTTAAAAAGGGGTTTAAATATTTTAAAATATATTAATCTCATTATATAATCCCATTATATAACACAAATATTTTCCCCAAACACTCATTCACACCTTGCCTTCATTCCTTGATACCTTACAACTAGACTTTGGACTATGTATACATAGAATTCTCATTCAAAGAGAGTGTGTGTTGAAGTTTTTCAATCTCTGACTAGTTTTTCATTACATGAATAGTCTTACAACCAATTATTTAAATTCATACATAATTTTTTCCAAAAAATATAATGGTCTAAAAATACAAAGTGATTCAAAACCTAAAACTTTACTCACCTTCATACAAGTCAGATATGGCAATGTATAAAATTCACCAACAGAGGGTGTTTTTCCTTTTCTTACTTCCTCATAAATTAAATACTTTGTTACATTAATTTTTGATTATATGAAACAAAAATTCCATGATTAATATATTGGGTAAGTTTCCTTTTTTATCATGAATGAACCACACCTTCTCTTTGTCACTTGAAAAACTATATTCTTTACACTCAAACCTGTAACAAATACATTAGCAACCTGCATGTGGAATTATGGATCCCTTAGTACAATTATTGATAAATATCAAATAATATCAAATATATAATGGGATAAGAAAACTCACACAACTTTATTTATACAATAGTTTATCTTCTCATTACAAGAATAACCCATGAAAGTGCTTTGCCAAACTTTTCCTTGAGAGGTTAATTCTATCCTTCATGGCTCCCCTTTTTTCCTTTCTTGGATCTTATCTCTCACCTCTCCTACTCTCTCTTCTACCAAAACTCATGTAAAACTCTTATGTTTACCAACTTCAATGTTGGTTTCTAGTTAGTTACAAGGCATAACTACCATTTATCAACCCAATGTAGGATTAGTGGTTGTACTACTAAACATAACTTCTTACTCTAATGAGTTAGACATTTATGGCTTAAAAAAACCTTTTAAAATACACCTTGGTACTATTGAACCATTAATCACTCATCTAAGCACCTTAGACCATGTTCAAGGTCATTCTTGACTTGGTTACATATTTGAATTTTTAAATCTCATTTTTAAAGGGAAATATCCTATAAGACATATATCACACATTGATGACTTCAAATGGAATCCAAGGACCTAAATAGACCTCATAATGCCTTTCACACACCTTGAAACTCAAATTTGACCAATTTATGACTAGTTATGACATTATTTCAAAAATTATGTTCTTTATCTTGATGCTCTTGCATCAATAGGTCGGTAATTACTCATAAGGACCAAAAGCACCATTAGCCCTAATAGAGACATAATGCAATTAGGCCTTCTCAAGGCACACAGTTCACCTTGACCACCTCAAAAAAATTTAAGCATCCTCACATGGATGGAACACTTCAAACACACATAAAATAAACCCTTAAAAATCTCACCTTAGGTTACCAACACCATTTATCTCATTGTACTCCTTGAACCACACAATTAGGTCTACTTTTAATTATCCCTTCTCACTTACAAAAAATATATCTTAAGAATTTGAAGTATACACTAAAATTTACCACATAAACCAATTAAAAAATCATGTGGATTTAACCTTCATTACCTCAGGGTCATCGTCAAGCTCATTAGACTCCATCACTCAGGATTTAAATACTCATAAACACTCTACACAAGGCTCACTTTGATCTACTAGAAAGCTCCAAAACATTGTCAAGAACCTTTAACCACAAACATTTGTATAGTAATTTTACAAAAATATAGATGAATATTTAAGACCCATGTAATCTATAAGACATTACTATATTCTTGGTACACTTCCAAACTGGTCATAATGACACAGGAACATCAATCTCTCTAACACATAGAAAACTTCCAAAGACCCTAAAAACATAGTCCTGATGAAAATTGTTTTCAACACCTATATGGAAACTTACAAGAATTATAATTTACATTAATAGGTACTATTTTAACTCTATAAAATCCTATAATAGATATATCATAAGATCTATGGTAAACTATTGGTCTTGTAGACCAATTTGTTAAGCTTCTCTTTCATTGTTCTTACAAATCTAGATAAGCCATTTTGGATTCCATATTTCAATTTATTAAACTAGTTATCAACCTTATATAAATAATTTATAGGTCATATACATCCCAAAAAACATAAAACTTTTAAATATTTACTCTATATCCTATCATAGAGTCTCAAAATCTTCACTTCATCTTGCATACCTTGAACTGTCATTTTATCTTAAGAACCAGTCATAGTGAACATGCATTTGAACACCTATGTAGACATAATAAATAAATATTCATGCATTATTATTATCCTTATACATATTTATAACATCTAAAAACACAAATATATAGAGGTATAATGGAAAATATGGGATATATACACTAATCTAGAAACCCTACATTTTCACTATCTCATCTTCACTACACATGTCATCTTTTGAACACCATTTTCAACATTTTCAATGACCTTAAAATCATCTAAAAAATATATAAAATTATTTTAGGTATCAAATTAAACCCAATGTAATTTTATCCATTCCTAATCCATGAAAACTCATCCCTAATCTCATTCTCACTCCTGTCTAGTTTTCTCACTATCTTCCTTACTAGGCTTATTTAGTGACAGGTCATCTTCCATGATAAGTTTAGCATATTTGAGATCTATAACTTGATAAAAAATTTAATGATCATAAAATAAAATTCTCACATATCATCCTCTAATTATTTTCATATTTTGACCTGGTAAACCCTACCTACTACATCAAATTTATGAGAAATAAGGGGTTTCCTATAGCTTCTACTCACTCCTCTAATACACCAATGCCACCTAAAAGTACTTGGGAGAATCCTATAGATTCTAAAAATATAAAAATAGGTCATCCAATCCATATAATACATTTACATCAATATCTTTCATATCAAGTCACTACGAGGGTTTTAGTAGGGTTTTAGACCAATTTCCATTCTTAGTGTTTGTTCATAAAACTCTACCCCTAAAACCAACTCCTAATGCTTGAAAAAAAATTTGAGAAATATTCTAAATCTATAATAAATATATTATCTTTCCATGTAATAATCAAACATGCTAAAAACCATCAAAAGTTCCTTCTCAAGTTTGCAACTCTTCATTCTAGTACTCGTGAGATCTCAAGACCCACTTTTCATGCACTCTCCCTCAAATCAAGACTTGAAACTTCATGAGCACTCTTGAAAAAACCTATCACACCTATATAAAATCTCACATTATATATAGCACCTTGAAAACTGATTTTGACCACTAATTTGGACACACTAGGTCTCTTTACACACTAGGCCTATACCTATACGCCACACTTAAATCTTGAATTGTTAGAATTAGACTTTATTTAGGATAATTTTTTTAATCTTAAGTTACATTTTAGATTATGTAGAATTTTTATTTATGGGAATTATAAATTCTCATAAATTCAAATTTCATGAGGTGGCACTCACCTCTTTAGTTAACCTAAGTTTTAGGAGGAGTTACTTGCATGTAACCTCTATTTATATACTTGGCACACACCTCCATAATTTGTAAGGTATTAGGACATAAGTGTCACACATATTTAGGATAATTTTAAGGTCATTAATGGGGTCTTTTATTAACTCCCATTATTCCTGTAGCTCTATAAAAGAGCTTTTCATCTCCTCCTTTTCTTCATGTAGGAAGCTTATTCTCTCTCTAATTCTTCTATTTGTGTTGTTATATTCTTGTAGATGTGGTAAAGTTTTGATAAGTTTCTTAATAATATCATGTGGGTTTTTCCATCTATTCATTTGGTTTTTCCACTTCAAAATCTATCTCAATCTTGACTTGCATTGGAGAGGTAACTCGTTCTTAGTCTTTTTATAAATTCTAGTTTTTCTCTCACTTGCATGCCTTTCATTAATGATATTTCTTGGGTTAAAATCCTTTCATGGTATACAGAGTAATTATAATTCTAATTAAATTTTATTAAGAGTGTGTAGAGTTTTCTAAGGAGAATTCAATTTTTTTTTCCAAGGGTTCTAACCCTTGCTCCATTTTTAATCAAAAATTTTGTTTTCCTTCTCCTTGTTTTTTTTAATAGTGGCTCATAACCTTTTTTTTTGCAGGTTTTTTTAGCCACATTATTTATAAAGCAAATCAAATTTTTTCCTATAAATAATTTTTTTGAGCATTAACAAAATATTTTTTTCCTACTCTTTCTTTTAACTCTGTATTCTTTTTTTAGAGGAAGAGTGATAGAAAAAAAATTGTTTGCTCATTCCTTTTTAATAAAAAAATATACTCTTTCATATTTATTTAAAGATTTTTTTTGTTAATCCTTCTTTTACAGAGACAGGGGAATGATAACTAGAAATTTTTATTTTTTAATATTAAAAAAAAACAATTCTTTTATTTTCATTAATCTAGTCCCTATATATATATTTGTTTTTGCTCCTTTTTTTATACATTCAAAATCAAATAAAAAATGTACATTAAAAAAAATATGGCTTATCTATTCTTTTGGTAGAAAAAAATTATTTGTGTAGGTTTTTTTTTTCTTTTTCTCTAGCCATATGCCATTATCTCTTCCTTCCTCCAACTGAGTTTCATCTCCTTCTAGCTAAGGTGTCTCCCCCTGCACCTTCTTTTTATTTGTTTTTCTTATTCCCATTCATACGTGTAAGTTTTTATGATCAAAATTAAAGCAATCAGAAAAATTCAACACAATGAACAATGAACACAATAAGATACTCTAGGAAAACCCTCCAACTTGAAGGAAAAAAAACTAGCAATAATATATCTCTCCTATATTGAATGATAAGAATAACAATCTACTTTACAATGGTCAAATCTAAGGCCTATAGGTATGGCTACACTTCTTGAAGCATAATGAATAAGATCACACTTGATAAATATGATTTTCTCTTGAAATAACTTGATCTGCTCCTTAGAAGTCTGCTCTGCCTTGTGAATTATATATTTATGATTGAATATCTTCAACAATGAGAAATCACTATAGATATACAAGTGAGAGGAAAGAGATGCATCTCTTCAATCTCCATATTGGCCTACACCAAAAAAATCATGTCTTTAAAATATACAAGAAGTTGGGCTGGAAGTGGGAGCTCAACACTGCTCCTTCAACATCAATAGTACGATTAGTCGTGCAGTTCCTACGACATCCGTACCAAGCCATTCAACCCTCCTTCCTTCAACACAAGTATGTTATTTTTTTAAAAAAAAAGGTCCTCCTTGCTATGAAAATTATAGCATATTCAAACCCTTCCCTACTTCTATATCCAATCTAGAAATCAATTTGCATTATTCTAATAGTCAATTTGTAGGTATATTTCCTTATTTTTTTTGTGTATTTCCTTGCTAAGTAGTATAGTTTTTTTTCTTATTTATCTTACCTTAAAAAAATTATCATAATCATTTTTATAAGTTTATTGATTTTAAAAAAACATTTAATTTTCTTAAATAATAAAAAAAATACAAGTGTTTTTTTAAATAAAAAATCTAAGAATTTTTCATTGCTTTATGTAAAGAGAAATTTCTCTTTTTAAATTTAAAAAAATCTTCTTTTAAAAAAAGGGGAATTTCAAAAAAAATTATTATTAAGTTAAAAAAAAAATCATTCTCCACTTTAAAAAAAACAATGATTTTTTTCAAAATTTAAAAATAAAACTTTTTTAAATTTTGTTAAAGTTTAAAAATAAAAGTGGAAATCTTTCATTTATAGATTTATATTTTAGATCACTTGGGAAAATTAATTTGTAACAATTTTTTTTCTCATAATTCATTTTGGCTCCTTCCTCTTTTGCTAAGCTATTAATTTTCATTCTAACATAGTCATTATTTTGTTTCTTACCCCTCTTACATCTTTCATGTTGATGTGACTTTTTTTGCTTGTTCACTTTCCAGTTCTTGGGTGAGATTTGAGGCATAATGACTGAATTGTTACCCAAATTCAAACTCACATCCACCAATTACCATTTATAGAAATCGTATATGCAATACATTTTCATGTTCAAACATTTGGTATGCCTAATAGACAACACAGATCCTCAATCGAACACTAAGACTACCTCTGCCAAAATTTAAAAGAAATAACAAGAAAAAAATGATGAGACCTCAGGATTGATTGGCATGGATATGACCCCTAAATTTCATATCCATATTGATAGTTATTCTCTTACCTCCATTGCTTAGTCTAAATATAAATCTATTTATGATGTTGTGAATGAATCTCGTAAAATTCAAATTCAAGATCAATTATCTGATTTCAAATACAATGATTTTAAATCTATGGATGATTTCTTGATTAAATTTTATTCTTTACATTCTCAACTTATTAGTTGAGGTGTTTAACTTTCTAATTTGAATTTGATTCATATTATTATGAAGAAATATTTACCTTGACCTTTTCAATAATTTATTACTAGTATTCATTCCCAACTAGCTTTTCTTACTCTATTTGTTATGTTGAATTTTGAATTATTTTATAATTTGTTGCATCAAAAATAGCAAAATTTGATTCAATTTGGTATTCTTAAGACTAATGATCATGCTTTTATTTCTAAACACCAAGATAAGAATGACAAAGAATATGTTAAGTTTAATAATACACATGATAATAAAAATAAAAAATCTAACTCTAAACCTAAGAAAAAGTTAAAGTGAAATTATTATGACAAAAAAACTCATGATGAAGATCACTAATTCAAAAAGAAACATTATATCAAAAATGAAAAGCTTAAAATCAAAGACAATGCTAGCACTAGTACCAATAAGACTCAAGCAAAATAGAAGTCTAATACTAGAGTTGCTTTTAATTGTGCTTTGAATTATTCTCCTATTGAATGGATTGTTGATTCTAGTGATACTCAACATATAAAATCTAATTATAAATTATTTACTTCTTTATAACTAGATATATCTAACAATAATTAAATTCTTGCAAATCATTTTTCTTATAATGTTGAAGTCAGAGGAAATGTTAAAATCTTTAATGGTGAATTGCATGATGTCTTGTTTATTCCTGACTTAAAATTGATTTTTTTTTCCTACCTCAATTATTCAAATAGGAATATAAGGTATAATTTATTAATGATACTTTTTATGTTAAATGTACTAAGCAAGATTTTAAAGTAGTTGATGCTACTTTCTTAGACAATGTTAATTTGTTTAAATTTACTAGATTCTCTTCTCTCACATCTTCTCATGCTTTGCTTGTTTCTAATTATGCTAACTTGTGGCATGAAATATTAGGGCATATCAATTACAAAAGCTTTGCTCATATGAAAAAACTTAATATGGTGCAAGGTTTGCCTAACATTTCTCCCACTACTTCTACTTGTAATGGTTGTATGGATGGTAAAATTCATAGAGAATCTTTTCCTCAAAAACACTCTTGTTGTGATACTAAAAAGCAAAACATTTAGTTCATAGTGATTTTTAGGTCCTATGCAAACTCTTTATATTAATGGTGCTAATTATGATTTAACATTTTTTGATGATTGCACTAGACAACTTTGGATTTATTTCTTGAACATTAAAGATCAAGTATTAGATACTTTTATTGATTTTCATACATTTGTTAAAAAATAATATCATTATTATTCACACATATTACGAATTTATAATTCTACAAAATATGTTAACAATGATTTTTTTGCATATTGTAAACAACATGGAATTAAGCATGAGAAAACTGTTTCCTACACACCTGAGCAAAATGGTGTTTTTGAACATAAACATAGGACTATCATTGAAATGGTTGGGTGTATGTTTCATGATAAAAATATGCATTATAAATTTTGGGATGAAGCCATGTATTGTGTTGTTTATCTCATTAGTAGGACTCCCACTATTTTTTTAAAAAATATTACACCTAAAGAAGCTTGGAGTGGTAGAAAACCTAATTTAAAACATTTACATATTTTTGATTGTGCTATATTTATTCATATTCCAATTGAAAAGAGTTAAAAGTTAGATTCTAAAGTGGAAAATTTTATATTTATTGGTTATGATGAATCATATAAAGACTATATGATTTATGATCCTCAAACTAACAAAATAAAGATTAAAAGGGTTGTGAATATTTTTGAAAATGGTGTGCTTGATTGTGCTTCCAATTCAGATTTTCTTGATATTATTTCTAATTTTTTTCCTTTTGAATCTAGTGTCGATCACAATGATGTAGTTCATAATTTTGTTTATCCTCATATTTCTTATCCTTCTTCTAGTCTTGTTCCACCTAAAGCTATACCTAAATGGGCCAAAATTACTATAGAAGATTCATGAATTAATGTTGATCTTAATGATAATTGTAGAACTAGACAACAATTTTGAAATTATGATTTTATGTCTAAAGGTATGCAAAATAATGATCCTCAAACTTTAAAAAAAGCTCAAGATCACCCTCATTGGGAAAAATCTATGAATGATGAATATAACTCTTTGATTTATAATAACACTTGGGACTTAGTTCTTTTACCTAAAGGGCATAATTTGGTAAGTTGTAAATGGTTGTTTAAAACTAATATCAATTTTGACAATCAAATTGAAAAACATAAAGTGAGACTTGTTACTAGAGGTTTTTCTCAAATTGAAGGAATTTATTATAATGAAACCTTTACTCTTATTACTAAAATGCTCACTATTAAATTTGTTTTAGCTTTAGTTGCTCATATGCATTGCCATGTTTATCAAATAGATGTTAAAATTGATTTCTTAAATGGTGACTTGCATAAATAAATTTACATGTGTTAACCTCTTGGGTTTATAAATAAAGGTATTGAACATCTTGTATGCAAGTTAAACAAAGTTATTTATGGTTTAAAACAATCTCCTAGAGAATGGTACTTTAAAATTCATCAATTTTTTATAGCTCAAGGATTTACTCGTAGTTTTCATGATCCTAATATCATTGTCAAAAATACTCTAAATGGCATAGTTATCATTATTTTGTATGTTGATGACTTAATCATAACTAGTAGTAATAGTTCAATAGTTTCTTATACTAAAAATTATTTGAAGAATACCTTTGAAATGATATATTTGGGTCTCTTACATTATTTTTTAGGCATTCAAGTATGGAACAAAAAGGATAACATCTCTATTTCTCAATCTAAATATGTATATGGTTTATTATCTAGATTTAACAAGTTAGATTGCAAACCTGTTGCTACTCCTTATGAACTTGGTGTCAAAATTCTTAATGACATAGAAATAGAAAATGTTGATCTAACTTTATATAGACAATTTGTTGGTATCTTGAATTATCTTACTCATACTCATCTTGATATTACATTTTCTATTAGATTGTTTTCTTGTTTTATGTCTAAACCTCAAGCTACTCATTTTAAAGCTACTAAAATAATTCTTTATTATATTAAAGGTAATCTAACCTATGACATCGAGTATACCTCAAATAGTAATTTTTCTTTGGTAGGTTATTCAAATTATGATTGGGCTGGTGATCCAAATGATCGTAGATCCACTAGTGGTTATTGCTTCTCCTTAGGTTCTAGAACTAGTTCATGGAATAGTAAGAAATAATAAATTATATCTATTTCTTCCATAGAAGATGAATATAAATCTTGTAATCATGATACAAAGGAATCTATTTGGTTTAAAAGACTTCTTACAGATTTGGGCCAACCATAAAATTCAGCTACTCTAATTTATTGTGATAATCAAAGTATAATTGACTTAACAAAAAATTTGATTTTTCATGCAAGGTCCAATCACATTGAGATTCAACATCACTTTCAGCATGAAATTCTTGAAGATAATTAAATTCTTCTCTCTTTCTATCCTATTGAAGAACAAATGACTGATATATTCACTAAGCCTCTATGTAAGACAAGTTTGTCTTCTTTTGTAATAAGTTAGGATTGAAATAAGTTTTCATCAAGGTGAAGAGTTATTAATGTTTTTTCCATTATTATTTGTTTGTAAACCCCTAAATAATGTTTAAGGGTGAGTGTTAGAATTACCTTTTATTTAGGATAATTTTGTTTATCCTAAGTTTCTTTTTATTTTCTGATAAATTTGTATTTATGGGAATTATAAATTTCCATAAATCTATATTGTATGAGGTGTCACTCACCTCTTTAGTCAACCTAATTTTTGGGAGGAATTACTTACATGTAACCTTCCTTCCTACACTTGGCACACACTTTCTTATTTTGTATGGGATTAGGCCACAAGTGTCACACAAATTTAGGAGACTTGTGAGGTAATTAATGGGGTCTTTTAGTAACTCTCATTATTCCTATAGATCTATAAAAGAGCTTCTTCTATCCTTATTTTTTTCATCTAGGAACCTTATGTTATCTCTAATTCTTCTATTTGTGTTCTTATCTTCTTATACATGTGAGAAGTTTTGGCAAGTATCTTAATAATATCACATGGGGTTTTTTCACCAATTCATTTGGTTTTAACACTTCAAAATATTTTTCTCAATCTTATATTGCATTGGAGAGGTAACTTGTTATTCATATTTTTATGCATTTTAGTTTTTCTCTCTCTTTCATGCTTGTCATTAATGATATTTTTTGGGTTAAAATAATTTCATGAATACACATTAAAACCTCTTTTATTACTCTCAAAACCTCATAATCATGTCATAAAATCTCATACCATTCTCACACAAGATTACAATCCTCTAAACTTGATCATGAAACCTCATCATGCCATATCTATTCTCAAAATCTAGTCCATCAAATAGACCAACTGAGCACTATACCACTTTGAAATTCTTAGAATGATTTATAAAGCTTAATACTCACCTCCAGATATCTAATATAGGATACACAACATCTCCCATCATTATAATTTGACCAAGTATCCTTAGACCATACAAGTCACTACCCAAGACCGAACTAGCCTTCTAGAACATAGAAGACATGAATCCAATCTCCCTCTTTGAACTCATGAAGCTATGAATATCTTCAAAAAATACATGAAACTTACACTAGATAAAACAAATACACATATATATAATCACTCATTTCATCATACCTCACTATGATTCACAAGACATTTCATTAGATCACACTAGTAGGCTCAAACAATCAACCTCATACCAATGACAATAGTCACCTTGTTGTGAACCAACACTTGATATCACACTTATTTTGACATCAATGACCTTAAGCATATGAAATAAAAGAAAAATTTTCACCTTACTAATCCTTCTTGACATTAATGATAATAAACAAGCATATGACATTAATGATAACTTATAGTAGACATAAGTAATTGAACCCTCATCAATCAAAGCATTCTTAACTTGGCTATCATTGATTTTGACATTAATAAATAGGGGAGGATCATCCACATGTAATATAATCTCATTTTGAATCATGGAAGTGATAGGAAAATTAAGGGAAAGATAAGTGTCCATTATTTAATCATGTATGGATATCTCTTTACAATGTTACAGTATAATATCTTCAAACTCAAAAAAGGTAGATTCACATCCTAATAGAGGAGGATAAGGGATGAGTGTTTCAAATAATAATGTCATCAAAAATATGTCATGATGGGGGGAAGTTTCATATTATTTTTAGGAAAGGTATTTAATATGAGAGATGAGAAATTTATGCAATGGGATCCCATTGATCATAACCCATGGGGGGATTACTAGATACAGGTGCATAATGTTTTAGAAACTCCTAGGAAGGAGGGTTAGAAGTGAAAAAAAAGTTGTGTTGGTATGATGTAGTTAGTTTAGTTTGAGAATAAATAAGTTGATTATATTTAGATGGTAGGATGGTTGATTTATATATTTCTTGTGATTGGGTTGAATAAATACTATTGGAAGGTTCAGGAATGTTGTGTATGTGTGTAAATTTTGGGGGAGTAGTAGAAATAGTGTGAAAGGTATTATCTATTTGAGATGTTAAATGTGGTTATAGGAAGGTTATAAGGTCCTCTTTCCCCAACTCCATGAGATGACATGGGGAAGAGTTTTTAATGATGTGGAATGTTTGAGGGGTTTAGTGCATGTGTGTTGGATTAGAATCAATAAAATCAACTACCCTTTGCATGTTAGTCATATTTACCACATTTTTTTTATTAGTGATGTCAATAATATGTTAAAAATTATTTTTAGAAGGAGTAGGCTTGTCATTATTATCTTGATGATTAGGAAGAAGATATTTATATATAGAAAGGTTAACATTAGCTTGGTTTAAAGATAGATTTTTGTTTTGTGTTTCATGAGATTTAAAAGATATTTCATATGTTTGTTGATGATTTTGAATGAGTGATTCATGATCAAAATTTGGGCCAAGAAGAAAATCCATAGTTAAAAGATACAATTGTGTACAAGTTTCATAAGAGAGACCCCAACTTGTATGAAACTAACAAAATTTGTTCAGATCATACCATGTTTTCATTATATGAGTGGGATCATGATATCATGGTAGAGGCCTTGGAAGATGATTTTGAAGCTTAGATAATGATAATGAATTGTAGACATTGATGTTTTTTGTTTGATAAAATTTAGAATTTTGAATGTTGTTCGTAGGGGGAACATGCTCCATAGTGTTGTTGAGAGCGATGGCTTGAATGTTGTGAATAGTGTCATAATTATTGGTGACACCATCATTGGTAGCATTATGGTTTATATTTTTAATTAGCATACAAGTGTCTATAGTGGGTTGAGATGGTTCAAATTGGTGCATGATAAAATCTTGTCACTTATCTTTGTCAAAGGCTTCTTCCAAAGTTCTTAGAGAGAGAGTTCTAACTTGATATTACAACTTGGGGTAGAGAACATTAGTGAATAGATAAAATATATTATCATCTTAAATGTTATTCTCACATTTATTAGACAATTTATTCCATCATTTGATGAAATCTTGTGTCATTTTAGTTTCAAGTTGCTTATATTTTATGAACCGAGCTAAGTTATTCTTAGGGAAATCACTAGTTTAGAAATATTGTACTAAAGATTTAACTAAATCTTCCAATCTAGTGATAGAATGCAATTTAATTTGATTATATCAATCTAAATCATTTATTAAGATTATTTTAGCTAATATATTGATAGAAATAAATGTATTAAGTGTGACCCAATATTTATATAAACTAACAAATGTTTTAAAATGTAATGTGGGATTAGTGGACCTATTATAGCTTATGGTAGGTGTGATACCTCCTATGTTGATATTGGAAATTTGACATATAAGAGGTTCATTTTGGAGATGTTTGATCATTTTATTAATGAGGGGTGGTTGAGGAATGAGGTTACCATGGGAATATCTAAGGGGGGTGGGGGAAATTTGTATTTTGTGCTCTTTATAAAACCTATTGGGGTTGATTTTGAAGGTAAATGAGATGGTTTTGCATTTGCATAATTTTATTTATTTTATTGGTTTGGAAAATTTTCATTTGATTGAGTTTTTTTTATAAAATTTGATGAGTTTGGGTAGTATTTTGATTATTGTGTGAAACATGTGAAGCATTGGTATTGGTATTAGTGGCTTGGGTTACACTATGAGTATTAGCATGTGCTACACTAGTGGCATGAGAAGCATTGGTAGAAAAGGAAGCACTACTAGCATGATTAAAATTTATAGCAAAAGATGCACTAATAAAATGATTAGCATTAGAATAAAAATAATAATTAGTAGCATGAATAATATTGGTATAAAATGATGAACTAGTTTCATGATTAAGGAAGAGGGTCTTTAGAAAGGGCCCACCAAAGGTTGAACTACCATGTTAGTGGAAATAATTGGCATGGAGGTTGAAGAGGTCATAGAAGAAGAAGTAATGGTATGGGAAGGAATCAAAATATAATGGAAGGGTTGAGAAACAAAGAAAGTGTCTCCCCCAAATTTATGAGATAAGGTAGAGGAAGGTGAAAGAGGTTCTTTTACTTGAGAACATATCATAATATTATAGTTGGTTGAATGGTCATTTCCTATATGTTGAGAAAATTTGTTAATAAATAAAAGCATTTAAGGTGTATACTCTAATTCACACTCATCTTTTAAGGAGAATAAAGGATTAAGAACTAAGGATGAATGAGGAATCCCATAATTGGTAGTGTTAATGGCAATGTGAACATTGATTTCACGTAAATTGGAAGCCACAATTATTTCTTGGGAAACCTATTTGGATTGGTAAAGCTCATCATTATTTTTGGATTAAAATCTGAATTATATTCAAATATAAAATTCATGATGAGAAAAGGAGGCTAAAAAGTTGATGAAAAGAAAAATTAGGAAATAAGATACATAATTAAATTAGTCAACTATGTTCTATAAAATAGGGAAAAAATAGAATAAAAGGAGACATAGTCATGTAGGTCAACTATGTACTAATCAAGATGAAATAGGGAAAGAAATAAGAATACACAACTAGACATGTTGACTATATACTACTTAGACATAGGACTGAATAGGAAGATAAAGATACATAGTTGGATAGGTCGACTATGTACTACAAACAGATATTATAAATAGTTTATAAGAGACTATGTCAATAGGGATGATAGTGTTATAAAGATAGAGAAATATTTTAAAAAATAATATCTAAGAAAATTAAAATAAGCACATAAGCAATTGGATCAATGTGATTGATCCAATTGGAACACACAACACAAACCTTGCACTAACATGAAAGGTTTGAAATAAAAATATAATAATTAAAAAGTAAGTAGCAACTTAAAAGTAAATGCTAATTAATTGATCATTCCTAAGTGTTATTAATATATAATGAAGTTTGAATATAATGTGATTGTAAGTTGGCTATAATAAGGAACTAGAAATTAATCTAAGGATGGTTTCCTGAAGTTTAGGCTGAAAATGATTTGCATTAGTGATGGTACTGGCTTGGTATTGGGGCCTAACCCATCACTTCATAATCCCATTATTATAAGGGTGTTAAGTTCTTTTCCAATATATACCATCAACCATGCATTTATACTTGGATAAAAACTCAAGTCATTTTCCCCCTTGGTGATGAAATCCAAGTAGATAGACCTTGGGAAGACAAATGTTTAACTCTTTTTATGTGTAAAGTGGTTTAGAAGTGTGTGAGAAAGATAAAAATAGTATGACTAAAATGTAAATTTCAAAAACCACCTAATTAATCTATTTTTGTTACTCTAAGCATGAAATCAACTAAAAGGAAGGGTGAATTAATAACTAGTAAAAAGAGGTTAATTCCTTGATTGTGAAGAGTACATAATTAGTTCAAGTGATACTGTATGCAAATAGTGTAGAATAGAGTCAATTGGGTCACTATTATTTTAAAAAATCAAGGTGTAAAGGAACACAATTGAATAGTTCAACTATGTATTTGGATAAAAAATAGGCTACAAAACTATATTGAGCTAGTTGATTCAGTTGGTTGTAGGGTTGCAGTTTCATAGACTACAAACTTATGAAAAATAATACTAAAAAAATTGAAATGACAGAGAAGGTAAGAATAAACCTTGGTGGGTTTGAAGATGTTTAAATTTTAAAATTTTATGCTATGATTCTTAAGTGTTAATTCAATTTTTTTATAATACAGTCAACTGGCTTGACAAAATTTGCAAAACCTATGTGCTGAAAAAGAAGTTGTGAATAGATTTAACTAGTTCAACTATTTTTGTAGACCTATATACTGAAAGAGGAAAATTGTGAATAGAGTTGACTGGCTCAAATTTGTATGCAAATATGAAATGAAGAATAATACTATGTCGAGTTGATCAATTTAGTCACCTATATTTGGAGAAGGCCTGTACAAATAGAATATAGTCATTTTGGAGTGATTGTGTGTTAAACTTGCACAAAAACTATTAGAATTATACTGGCAGGCTTAAAATAATGCTATAAAAATAGAAATATATGATATAGTGATAAAATTAAAGTGTGAAATAAAACCTACAAGGTTTTAATTCATGTCAAGTTCACTAAAATGTATACAAAGAGAAATACAACTGATCTATTAATCAATCCTATCTCAGAGAAGATAATCTTACTTACACTTTTGAGTGTTGATACATTAGATATTTGGGATCATGACCAAGATGGATCTACTAGGACTAACCAAGGGATATCTTACCACAATAACATCACTATATAGGGTTATAAACCCTCTAGTCAAGCAATACCATGTAATAACCCTAGTTAGGTCCTATGTTTTCATATTCACAAAGTAAATTCAAAGGAGAGTAAAGTCTAATATAGTGCTCACCAAGAATTTTGGCACAAATTAAGGATAATAAACATAAAAATTAAACATGCATAGGATAATCCTAATTATGCTATGTATAGGTAAAATCCTAATGTATGGGAGACAAGTATGAATGTAAATCTATCTATTCTTACAAAGGAGAAACAGAGTTAGGAATACTTACCTTTGAAGACAAACTTGTTGAGCCTCAATCTCTCCCTTGGCCAAGGTGATTCACAAGAGGTTGTTTTTGTATGCAAGGATAGTAAGGATAAGTCATCTCTAGGATACACAACTTCTATATGCATCCAAAATACTTCTCCACAAGAAAATATCCATATCTCCAAAGAAATTATTAAAATGCTAAGCTATGCTCCTCAAGTAGAACGATGGATAAGTAGATGTATAATAAACATAAAAATTAAACATGCATAGGAGAATCCTAATTATGTTATGTATAGGTAAAACCCTAATGTATGGGACACAAGTACAAATGTAAATCTATCTATTCTTACAAAGGAGAAACAGAGTTAGGAATACTTACCTTTGAAGACAAACTTGTTAAGCCTCAATCTCTCCCTTGGCCAAGGTGATTTACAAGAGGTTGTTTTTGTATGTAAGGATAGCAAGGATAAGTTATATCTAGGATACACAACTTCTATATGCATCCAAAATACTTCTCCACAAGAAAATATCCATATCTCCAAAGAAATTATTAAAATGTTAAGCTATGCTCCTCAAGCAGAATGATGGATAAGTAGATGTGAAATATAATATTCTTCTTCTTTTCTTCTCTTCCTCATAATTGATGGAAATGGATGTGTATATATATATATATGGATCTAACCCTAAACATTTTCAAAAGTTTGGCTAACAAGGTTATACTAATTGACTCTATATCATTATTTGATAAAAACAAGTTAGGTCTCAGTCTAGGTTGGCCAAAGTTGACCTAGACCTATAACATACTTTTAGTAATTTTTATATAGGGTCTGCCCAGGCTGTTAGTGTAATGCAAATTTTCAAAAAAGGTTTTAGGATTGGGAAGGTTATAAGAAGGTGGTTAAATTCTTGGAGGATTGTGTAAGATAGGATTCAAGGCTTAGGAAAATACATAGGAGAAGGTTGTGTAGATAAAAAGTGATAGTATAGGGGTCAACAATCCTATGAAGCACCAATGTTATACCCATCCCTTTCCTAGTGCACCTTATAAGGCATGCACTCAGAGAGATTGAGACTCAATAGGTTACTACATGATAAAAAATATTACTAATGGATAAAGTTTAAAAATATCATATGTATACATATATTTAATCTTATACTTATTTGTACCACATGTTCATGCATACTTTCATTTCTAGCTTTACTAGTTTAGATTTGATTGTGTCTCTTTGCTTCTACATTTATTTGAGGTAATTTTAATATGCCATTGTTCTATATCTCTAAGACACCTCTTTCATTATGTATATACTTTGGACATGTGCCCATCTTCTTGTGTGTGCCTTCCTAATTATGTATACAAACATTTGAACATATTATTCCATGTAGATCTAAGCCAACCTTGTTTGATCTATGTGTATGTAGACATTTGAACATGTCCTTATATGTTTAATCTTTCTCAAACTTAGTGACATGTGCCCACATACCTTATATTATTGCCCTTTGGCCTATTTTATGTGATCCAAGTTTTTGTATGTATGCTCTCATGTATACGTCATGTCCATGACACTTGTCTATTGTTTATTGCTTGCACACTCAGTTTGTGATTCTAGGAGGGACCTCATGCATCCCCCCTTCCTCCTTGGGTGCCTTGATGGACATCATTCCCCATACCCCTAGGTAATTAATCATTTATACTCAAATTTTATGTTTATATACATGCTTCCATTATTATATCTATCTTGGCAAACTTATGAATGCTAGATCTAACATACATCATAAATCACCAACTTATGCTCATATTATTTTTACATTTTGATGCCATTTATACACATTATATTGGTTTATCATGTATATATCATATATTTGTAGTCTAACTTACAATATGCATAACCTTTCTATTAAGGATAATTATTACAAAGGTTTAATAACTCCCCTCAAAAGAGGGGCATTCATGAGGGTTTATCACAGATATAAGGACATCCTAATGAACTCATAACATAGTTTTCAACATGTATACATAGATTATAAAGCTTAGATTTAGGAAAAAATAATTAAAAATAGTTATATATAGATCAATATCATTTTTGTGTATAAATAGCATAGTTGGTCAATAGTGTGGCACAAAGGACACTAGTGTATTGCAATACTATCTACTAGACCCAAAATTTTAGAATTTTCAGAAAATTATAGTAAGTACAATCTAGATTTTCATAATTTCAATCATAAGTTATCAGATATACTTAGTTTATACTTAGTTATAAATATAATTACATAGGTTTGCTTAGTTAAGGCATCATGTATGGAATGATCAATCCTATTTTAGTTTTAGATACTCAAATATAGATTATTATGACTCAGTTCAAAATACATATGAATAGATATAAATTTTGGGGCTTGTGTGGGGCACATTATTCCCATATTTTCAATTTGACACCAGTACTTTCAGATGAAAAGTCAACTCCATGTCATTCTCCATATTATTACTCTAAACACCATTTTCATGAATTTTTGACTAGATTGATGCCTTATTCTATCTAAAATAATTCACATTACCGAGTAGTCCTTGAGCTACATTCCTAAGTACCCAAGTGTCCCTTGAGCCATTTTACATTCCATATATTCTAACTATCCCTAGAGCCATCCTACATAGATTTAATTATAACATATAGATTCAATTACATTGCAAAGATTAAATCTTAGATACATCTATTGCATATGGGTAGGCAATGATAGAGTTATATCCTACTTGGGTTATTAATCCACCTACATATGAGGGTTGAATAATCCATTAGCCCAATCCAATTTATTCATAAATCATGATCTACCAATTAGGGGTGGGAAATGATGGTTAAAGGATAACTTGAGTTCTTAATCCACCCACACATGAGGATTGAGAAATACATCAACTATATCTAATTTATTCACCGTTTGATCACCAACTACATGCACACATAAGATGTCACTAGGTTTTAACAGTGGTTAGGATACCCAAGAGCTATATTCATTCCTTTTATGTTTCCCTCATCTCTTTACTCAATCTTATATTTTATTTTAATTTTTATTAATTAGGGATTCCTTTATGTTTCATTTATAGGCTACATAATAGAGCATGCTTCACAGATGTAGTCCTAAATTCATAGGCTTCACCTCTTAGGTAAGTCTAGGTACATTTATGTTCCTTTATCCTAGTCATTTCACTTTGTTACATTTATAGAATTAAGGGGGGAATGTAATCATTTAAAATGTCATTTTAGTGTAATGTGTGTCACTAGAGACCACCTTATCCTAGCTTATCCCTAGACCTATCTTAGGGACTCTCTTAATACTTTTGTAGATTTTATACGAGTCTGACCTATTCCCAAATATACCAAAAGTATCATTAAGACATTCCCTAGGCACCTAGGTCCCTTGTTCACCATATTATACCACTTGGACATTAGTGTAACCCTTTAGATGCTAATGTACTGCACTATTGACTTAGGGACTATACTACTATCATTTTATTCATTTTCCTAACATATATATCTTCATTACCCAAAGCAATCCTATGGTTAGCCTAGACTTATTTCACTTTTAATAAGTAAAATAATGATATATATAGAACATTTTCAATAAATTATCCACTAGATGAAAATTAGATGCAAATACTCATAAATAAACTAAAAAATAGTTATGAAAATCAAGGTCATTGTTCTTTCCTACTTTTGCATACAACCATCTATAATAACCCATATCTTAGATTACTTAGATTTATAGTGTCAATTCACACTCAAATCACTCAAATAGAAACTCATAATATCATTCACTTAAACTTGAATCAACACTTAGATTGGGATAACTACATCAGGCTTGATCCCCTTTTGAGGTATTGGTATGTAGGCAATACTCAACACATGGGGTGTTTAGGTCACATCTAATCTACCCTAATAATTCCACTCTTTTCTACTTTTTCTCATCAAATACCCTAACAAACATGGATTCCTAGGGTTTTTCATGTAAATTAGTCAAAAATAGGGAATAGATAGTGAACCAACATTCATCCACTCAAGCACATGTGTTTCAGGACCAGGAAAATGCTCCATCTAGAAGATCACTACCCTTGCTTGTAAAAAGACACTATCATACCCCAGAGGACACTTTCACAATTTGATACTATCCAAGGGACCACTCTATCATATAGGAGGGGTTTCAACTCTTGTTTCTAGTTCATGACACTTTGCACAATCATTGTACCAGTTTTTAGCTTGTAATTAATCTATCTCAGTCAATTTATAGCTAAGTACATCTCTTGTAGTTAATTTTCTATTTATAGAATAATTTAAAAAGTAAATTATTATAAGAATTAGAGTTTATAATTATACTATATTTATTTCCTGATTTATTATTCTAGCACTTCAAAAAACTAGGGATTTACATTCCATAAATCTCTTAGTTAAATCAACTAAATATAATGTAAATAAAAAAAAGGGTTTGTAGAAAACTAAAGAAAAAATAAATTATAAATAAAAAATAAGTCATTAAACCCTAATGATAATCCTCAAAATATATCAAATTACTTGGATAAAATTCAGAACAATGGAAGGAAATATAAATGTTAAGAGCAAAGGAACAACAATATATCTCTATATTAAGATATGAATAGAGAAGTTCCACACTAAATATTGACGTTAGTTAAAAATAATGGAAATATATGATTAATCCACTTCAAAGGAGTATGCTCCACATCCTTGTAATTATAATAAAATTACTTATTCTACTTCTTGCAAACTTACAACCTTAAAAATACTATCCAATACCATGGATTCTCCATAGGGAGACATTACTAGATAGTGTAGTAAGGTTGTGGATTCTCCATAGGGAGAAATTGATAATAACATGAAGATATATGAATTATCATATCACTAAATAAAATGTTATGGTAGGCATAACTCAGCCACACTATCCAAAAATACACTAGAAATTAAGTGAATTCATATAATGTATTACTCGACATTTGGTTACTTTTGGATGATTATATAGTAAAGATTCATCCTCCCTTGTTACTTCCTCACTATCAATATTTTTCCACTTGATTATATACTATGTAATCACTCTCATCCATAGCTTTTTTTTGCATGTCTAGAATATTATTCTTTCATCCTCATTGAGCTCTAGAAATATTTTATGGGTTGAAACATCTTATCCCTTAAAACATTAGAAATAAAATACTATGTATTTTCACTAAATGAGGTAATTGCATTTGGTATGCTACACTACCTATCTTATGCAAGCCCATATAGGGCCCATACTACCTAGGTGAATGATTTTTATCCTTATATTTTGTTTTAAATATATTTGATTAAACATCCTTAATTACACAAAAACCCAATCTCCTACTTCAAAATGTCTTTCTACATTGTATTGATTAGCGTGTTAATTCATTTGATTATGTGTCATTTCTAAATTCTCACTAATACTAGAGATTATCTCCTACTAATATTTAATGTGGTCTTAAACTACCCAAACATTTAGTTGAAAAATTAGAAATAAATTAATGGAGAATGGTTTTTACCCATAAAATGCCAAATGGAGACATTTTGCATGAAATATGGAAATAAGTACTTCAACACTATTATGATAGTGGTAGCCATTGAACCCATTTATTATATTTATGTAAAATAAAACATTAGATATAACGTAATAATAGTTTGTTTAAAACCCAAGTTTGGACATCATATTATGAATTATATGATGAATTATGATCTAGTTGAATTCCCAATCAAGAAAATAATTCAATCTAAAAATTACTAGTTAATATAGCATTGTGACAACTTACTAAGATATTTGGGGTCCCATGTAAGTTTTAAATCATATCCATAAAATATGATGTTATTTTACTTGATTAAAAAAGCATGTAAAAAGGCATAAAAATGTGCATATTTTTTAAAAGTCTATCCATGAAAACCATGATGACATTTTTCCCTTCAAATTTTTGCAACCCTATGATCAAATCTATGGTCAACTATGTTGAGCCTATTTTTGACACCTCATATTTCTATTTTATAAAGCCAAGATTTTCAAACTAACTCTATAATATTGAAAACTTTATCATAATATCTAAAGTTGCTAAATGGGGGTATTTGTTCATTGCATCATTTGAATATACATTATTATGATGAATGCTTGTTACGACCTTTTGCATTTAGTGAAAGTGTTATTCTAAATTTTAAGTGGGTTTAAAAGCATTTAATGGACTTATTGAAATATTAAGTATGCATATAAATTGGTAGGCATAGTTATTTAATTATGTGGATCATGAGAATACAATGTTAATGGTCAAATGTCTAAACATTCACAGTTTGATACATAGATTCATTGATGAAATGGAAATTCTAATCATGAAGTTATATATAAGAATGATGCTTGTATTTTATTGATAATATTTGAATATATATATGATCAAAGCATATAACTTTTTAATTTTTTAAATATTGATAGAATGAAATGTTTTCCTAACCTAAGATCTAAAGTTTAATGTTAGAATGGAACATGAATGATTTTTGATAGTAACATTATAAGTTTAAAAGGGGTTAATATCACTAGAACTAAGAGGTGGTAATGGTACTAGGGACAAATGTTGATTAATTGGGATAAACACCTAAGGGTTGAATATTGGCAGACCTATCTAAAGTGATAATATGAACCTATGGAAGCACCAATAAACTTAATAATGACATAGGTGTTTAGTATTAATTATAGGTTTGAAGCATGGTTTTATATCATTTAATGGGCAAGTTGTGTAGATTTAATGCCTAAAGATATGGTAGATTGCATTGGAGATTGTTATACCTTGTAGAGTTCATGATATTAAATTTTGAGGTACTTGCATTAGTTAAAGGATTTTAGTGGTCAGTCTAGTAAAATCTTTAGTCATATTCAAATTTGTCAGGGTTGCAAAGGGAATTTGTAGGATTGGTGACATGTATTGATAAATTTGTCATCCAATGTCATTGAGACACATATCCAAGATAGTTATTGTAGCTCAAAATAGTACAAAAGGATTTTTCATTTGGTTAATTGTCATTCTTGACAAAATTTAAATAAGAATAGAATTTTGGAAGCGAAGAAACATTTTGGTAACTTATAGTGGTAAATTACAAAATGGGGTAAGTTTTGGAGACTTGTCATTTCCAATATATGTTTCGAATGGTTTAGATTATTTGATGAATTTTTATAGTCATTGAAAGGAGTTTTATGATTCTATCGAAGCATGCAGTTTGGTTTTTAAGATTCAATTTCAAAAGGTTGTAGACTTGATTGAAAGTTTATTATTCATTGAAATATTTAAAATGTTTGATTATTTTGATTCAGAGTTAAGTTTTAGTTATCAAATTAGATGTTACTTGGAAAAAATTTGTTTTGGGTGATGGGTGGCAAATATGAGATAAATATGTAAAATACATGTTTGATCTTGTTGATAGTAGGGTTTTCAACAAGTTAGTTTTATAATGATTAGTGATTGATAATTTGTATAACACAGAGATTATACATGTATGAAGTGTGCTACAGAGTTTCATTTGGTTTTGATATAGTTGTGTGTTCTTCCTATTTGAATTCATAATGAGATAGACTTTGCTAGTGTTTTATTTTACTTTTTTCTTTTTAAAGATGATATATACATGGAGTGATTTTTTTAAATTTTGGTTGAACATTTATGATTTTCAATTTTTGGTTATTTGAAGATTGAGTGAGACATGGGTTTGTTTGATGACTAATTAAACCTAAAAAAAATAGAGTTGTATGAATAGGTATTTTTTTGTTGGTTTTGATTGAGATATATTAATGCAACTTTGATAAGAAAGTCTTTATCAATTTGTTTTGATCATTGTTGGGTTTTTGGTTTATATCCATTGATTTTACACACGTATATGCCTCATATATCAATTAAAATCCATGTCATTTGTTATTTCTTGCTTCATAGACATGGCATATTTTGTTTGGTTTAGGTTGGATAGAATACAGTTTTGTGAATGAGTTGAGTTTTTTAAGATAAATTGTTTTCATTTTGATATGTTGAAAATAGTGTTGATGTTATGAGGTTCCTATCTGATCTACTTGGAAATATACATGACAAATAAATATGAGTCTTTCTTGTTGCATGTTAATATTGAGATTTTCAGTTTTAATCCATGGCACATTTTGTTTAGTTTGGTTAGAAATTTTTGATGGAAAATTGATATGATAATACTTGCTATGTGAATAAGTTGGATTTTCATTTGAAATCAATTTTGATATGATACTAATTTTGAGATGATTGATTGAAATTTGTGCATAAAGGTTTTGATCTAAGAAATATTACTTGCTTAAAATATTATGGTTTTCATATAAAGTTAGTAAACATTTATGGGTTGAAATAATTATTGATTCAGTTTGGTTATCAATTTTAAGAGGAAATTTGTTCTTTAGTTAATAACATTAAGCCTTTAGATAGTTTGTAATTCACCATAATTTGCAAGGTAAATATATACTTATATATTTTAAATTAGTTGGTAGAATTGTTAGATATCAGTGTTGAGGGGAAAATTAGTGGTTTAAATAGATTTTGGAAAATTAGTAGTTTGAATAGATTATGTACATAAATTAGTCTTTGAGTAGTGTTAGATTTTTTTGTATAAAATCTTGGTTATTTATCAGGATAGTGTTGTATTCAGATGGTTATTAGGAAAATTTTGTTTATTTTTATTTCATATTAAAACCCGTGGTTAATTATCAGAATATGTTGATAAGATGATTTTCAAATTTCAATTATTTTATTGAAATTTATGATATGGATTTTTAAAATGGTTGAGAATAGGTTGCAACAAACTAATCAAGGTTTTGATTTATTTCATCTTTGAAAAATTTCAGGGAAAACACCTCCTAATTCAAATAATTCCTATGGTAATGTGTAGAGGACTGATCAATCTTAGAATAGAGAAGATTCATCTTCTCATATTTTTTCTTCTAGAGGCTAGTTTTCTAGAGGTAGAAGGTTTGGTAGAAATTTTCCTAGACCCTTTAATAGAAGAACTCAGATGTTCATTCACTTTGATGCCTTAAATCCAACATTTTGAGATATTTTGTATGCCTTTCCATTTAATCCTAAAAATAATATGGGAAATTAAGTTTTGAGGAGACCATATTGAAGAACTCATCCTCACAAAAATGGGAATCCAAGTGTTTCAACTCAATAAATAAAAACAAGCATGCAGTCTAAACATAATTTAGTTTATCATTACTCTCCTTAGCATTATGAACATTTGCCTAAAAATAACCTGTAGTAATTTTCTAAGTTGCACTCTCATATTTTAGTTCCTCTTATCTATTAAATCACATCACCTAAACCTATGAACCTTGTTGAAACTTGTTTAAGATTGAATCTTGTGGATTTTTTCATCATTTGATTGAAGTAGAAAGAATAGTGCCTCTTAAGTATAAAAGACAAGAAATTGGTCATTCAAAATCACCAAGCATCACCAAGATAATAAATAGGTTAAGCTGGAAGTGGATGATGAATACAATGTAGATGTTGTGAAGCTAATTAAGTTTCTTGTTACCACCATGATTTATAGAGAGTATTTAACTAACGAGGGTTATCCCTGATAGAAATGCTTTCAAATTATGATAAGAAAATTTTAATTCTACTACTTTGACACTTTTTTTATAGATACTATATGTTTTAATAT
>JARHVA010003827.1:1287500-1305000 GCA_037957365.1 Torreya grandis | reverse complement strand
CAACTATATTGGCCTACACTATATTGTATGTTTCCCTTGATTAAGTTTTTTTTCATGTATCTTCATCATGATATCTCATCTTAGTATTTTTATATTCAGTCTCATTCCATTTTAAATCTTCATGAGTTACTCATTTCTACATATATAACCACCATTCAAGGCAAATGATCATGGTGCAATCACTCTACTCCTTTTCCTATAAGTAAAGATGTTACATATGTTGATATTACAACTTATGGTGATCATTAATATTAGAGTGAATATCCCAATTATGACACCAATATTTATAATAAATACTATAAATATGTTCTCCCCATTAATGATGATCCCTATAATGATCATAAAGATACTACCTTTGCTACTTCTCACATAGTTGAAAATAATACCCTGATTTTTCTATATATATGATTATGATTATGATTAAAGAGAATACCCTAACATGATATAATATATAATTATTGATTAATTTTATGAAAATAATTATTATTTTACCATTTCTAACATGATTTATAGTAATTCCCCCATATGACCTTGATGGTCCTTAAAATTGGTGTGAAGATCCCAATGGTGATACTATAGTGGGACCAAATATTATCAATATGTATTCCCATTTATTATAGTCCCTATGAGGATCCTAATGATCCCACTTCACCACTTATAACATGGTTGAAAATAAACACCATGATTTTCCCATTTATGATGATGATTCTATCAAAGGTGAAGACCCTTATATGCTAGCAGATGCTCCCATTGATGAATATTATGACATGGATGAAAATATAACTTATAATTAACCATATTTGATAATACCCAATACATATCAAAAAATTATTTAAATCATGGTTTCACTGATTTCTACCCACCCTCATCATCTCCATTGGAATCCATTAAGAGAATATATCATAAAACCTCAACTCACATTCAAATGACATTTTTTCAACCCCTCACCTTATGAATAACAAATAATTCAAATGTCTACCAAAATATTTATTATAGGTGATTCAAATACTAAAATTTATATGAACATTAAAACCTATCATATAAGTCTAATTTCATGGTTAGCCTCTTCAAATGTAATAAAATCACTACTTCAATAACTTATTTCCAACTATATAGATGAATCGAATGTCATTGAATTAAAACAATGTAGAGTCAACTTCAATAACCATGATTATAATTAATCTAATATACTTCATCTTTATTAAAATCAACTTCATTGACCATAACCTCAAAAGTGTCAATAAAATTATAATTCAACCTCATATTACAAGTAACTACAATAGTCATGACACATATTATTACATTACAATTATAACTATTTGATCCAACTTCCCCAACCATGAATAAAATGTGTCAATATATTTATTCATGATTCATCCAAATACATTAAACACAACTATAAATATGTCAATAAAATTAATTTTAGTCTTATTACACCATAATTTATCATCTTATTCAATATAGTTGATTTTAGTCATGCTACACTAGACTATATCATCTTGGCTAATAAAATTCATTTTATTCCTATTCTACCAAAGTATATTGATTTGGAAAATAACATATAATACAATTTTATATCAAGTTTTGAATATATTGACATTAGATGTTACATTCCCTACTATAACCCATATTTACATATAATTTGACATCATTAATAGACTCATCAATATTAAGGTCAAATGCCATCCACTTACATCACACAAGTTGGGGTATCTTGCGATGCCTATCCTATTAATCTCAAAATGGTTGGGGAATTATTTTGATTCCCATAATTTTATTACCACAAATATTTTGTATCCTTTCACTACCCACCATTTTTTTATTACAACCTTTGGGGAATCTTTTGATGCCCATTCCTTCCCTAATGCATGCCTTGGGGTAGTCATACGATTCCCATCCCAAATATCTTGGATTCTTGATCTCTCATCATTACCATCAAGAAACAAAAAATAAATTTTCATAGCTTAAAAAAAATAAATTCATCTTCAATAAATGTTTTGATATAAATACATTTTACATCTTCAAGAAACCTTTTCTTTGATATTAATGATCAACATAGATTTTTATGGTTATTTTATTTCATGTTTATTTATTTTCATACATTTTATTTCCTTAGCATAATTTTTATTACACCATTGCATCCTTTTTTGGTATTTTACAATTGGATTTATTTTCCCTCATGGATGTTTGGTATCACCTATGGGGTTTTCAACATTCTAGCTTCCCCATCTTTTTGGATGATTTATAGTTGACCTTAGATTCTATTGTGCATATTAGGTATCACATTAAGGTTTAATTTGTATTTTTTTTAATAGCATATGTTTATTTAAATTAGTTTCCTTATTGTTATTTTTTATGCATTTTTACTCACCCTCATTTGGGATGGTTACTTGTATCATTACTTATGCTAGATCTATTATAAGCTTACTTGAATTCTAAAGTGACATTACCACCATGATATTGATAAGAAATATTAAATTAATGATTATATTTATTTCATAATATGTTGAGATAACATTTTTTTTAATTTATAATTTAACTCTCTTATATTGTTTTTTATCCTTGCTTTATCTACACACCTCTAGGTTTATTTCACAATAACACCAGTACATATGCTTGGTCCTTAAGTTATTTTTCATTTTTACACCTCTTAGTTTTTTAATTTGTGAGTTTTATGGAAATAATTTTTTTAATAAAACTAGGCCTTTATCACAATTTCTAATTGTCTTTACCTTTATTTCTACAATCATTTACTTTATTCTATCATACATGGTTTCCATTGTGATTCTTTGATCTTTTTTTATCACTATATATGCCCTTTGTGTTTTCTGGGTCTTTTTACACTTCATATATTTATCTCTCATATGCTTCATGTATTTATCATAATTACACTTCCTATATTTTTCTTACTTATGTGTCTTAAATTTTTATCTTGTGAGGCACACAAATTGCTTTTTTCTAAATAAATTTTTTTTCTCCCAAACTTAGGTAGGTGTATTTATATAAATATAAGACAATGGTTAGTGTTTTACTTCACTTTGATTCAATCATATTCTATTATGATAAAACTATAATATTCTATTTATATGTTCTTATCAAAATTTTACCTTCTCTTATGATGATATTTCATACATACAAGTCATTGTACTATCTTCCCTTACACATTTGTTTTGAATGGGGGAACCCAATAATTCTATGATCCACCTATAATTCACATTAATATTTGGATCAATAAGTTCAAATTTGATATTTCACTCTTTTCTAAGGTATACGTATAATAGTATTCAAGCATCTTGGTCTATAGGTTCACTTCTCTAGTGAATAAGTGTAAGCTCTCTTGTGATAGTCATGTTTAACAACCATTGATGGAGTTTTTGAATCCATCTGTAGGGTAAAATATAAAATTAAAAATATTTAAAATCAAAATAATATGAAAATACAATGTTAAAAGGATAATAAAATCTTTAAAATTAGATCACACCAAAAGATGTGATCTTTTTGGCACATCTCCTATTATAGTCAAAACTGAAACTCCATAGTTAGCCTCATAATAGAGTCGAGTTCCATTAGGGTGTAGTAGGACAAAAGATTTGGGAAGGAGGTATCATTATAAAATTATATATTATTACATTATAGTGTCACTTAATTTCTCATTCTAATACCTACTCTTCATAGTAAACTAGTGGCTTTGTAAGGGGTCCTGAGGAGCAATTAACACATTATGGGAAGGTAGGATCATTTTAATATTTATGAATTTCACACTGGTTTCATTTGACATGTTTTTTATTATATTGATCATTTTCATAGACATTTATTTTTATTTTAACTCATGTTTATTTTATTTTATTTTATTTCCTTGGCATCATTTTTATTATATCATTGCTACTATTTTGGTTGTTAAAATCTTACAATCAAACTTAGTTTTGCTTGTGGATATTTGGTAGCATCTTCAGGGTTTTCAATGTTATAACTTACCATTATTTTTGGATGATTTATAGTTGGCCTTAATTTCCATTATGAATCTAAGGTAGAACCACTAATCATTTTTTTCACATTTTGCAGCATCTTTTATTTGACCTTAGTTTCCTTGTGGCTCTTTGGTCTATATTGCCACTCACCCTCCTTTGGGATGGTTCATTTTATCCTTATGTTATATATCTTATAGGGTTTCATGAATTCACTAGTGGCATTAAAAAACATGTTCATATATATATATATATATATATATATATATATATATATATATATATATATATATATATATAACTTGAATGCTTTTAATAATCTCATATTTTATAGAGCTAACATTTCTTCTAGGTTATACTTTGACTCTCTTACATTTCATCTTAACCTTTATTTATCTACATACCTCTATATTTATTTCATGGTAATCTTAATACCAATGCTTGGTCCTTAGGTATTTTATCATTTTTACACCTATTGGTTATTCAGTTTGTGGGTTGCATGGTAAGACATTGGGGATTAAAACAAGGCATTCCTCATAAATGCCCATCCTCTTTATCTTTATTTATATACTCATTTACTTCATTTTGTCACCCATGGTTTCATATTAAAACATTTGGTTTGTTTTATTGATATATACACCATTTTGGGTTTTTATATCATTTATACTCTTCATATCTCTATCTTCTCTTTTGTTCATATCTTTATTATATTTATGCTTCTTAGATTTAGCTTACTTCCACCTCTTGGATTTTTAGTTTTTGTGTTGCATGATAACTCCTAGGGAATAAACTAGGATCTTATCACAAACATCCATCATTGTTAGTTTTTAATATATAAAATTAGAGTAGTGTTTTCCATTGTTTTGAGTTAGTCATATTGTTTTTTTTAAAACTATAACAGTCTATCTACATGTCCTCATACATATTTTACTTTCACTTATTAATATGCTTCATAATTAACAATATTTTTACCATCTTCCCTAACATATTTTTTTTCAATTGGGGCAACACAATCATTTTATGATCACTTTCATTACCCCACTATATTTCAATTTATTGTTGAGCTCACCAACATTAGTTTTGAGATTCCACTTTTTTATAAGGTGAAAATATATAAGTCTTAAGGGGATTTGGTCTTTAGGTTCTATTCTCTAATGACTAAGTGTAACATTCCTTCTAACAATCATCTTTACCACCCACTATTGATTTACTTAAAATTTTATGGAGAAGAAAAATATAAAAATAGAAAATATTTAAAATCCAAATCATAATAAAATTTAGTTTTAATGTCAAATCACACCAAAAGATGTGGTCTTGTTACCACATCTCTCCCTATAGTCAAATCTAAAACTCCACATTTGGCCTCATGATCAAGACAAATTCCATTTGGGTGTCATATACCAATATACTAGTGTATTATTCATCATTACATCATTATATCTTATTATATTCTAGTGCCATTTATTTTGTAAACTCAATGCCCAATATTTGTAATATATAAACAACTCTAGAAGGGATTGTGAAGTTTAGGGAACATGTTGTGGGAATGTTCGATCCTTTTATTTTTTATGCATGCTATCCTTAATGGGATGATATACATACTTAACTATTTATCTCAATCTTATGGTTTCTATGTAGGACACTTTGGGGCCATTCATGTTGAGAACTCTTAGTCTTGCCAACTTGATTTGAGTGTATTGTTTCTCATAAAAACCATGATTTTTCCTTGATAATGCCCAATTTTACCTCCATCTATTTTTAACCACTGATAGGAAATGTGTTTCCAAAATATTCCCCATATTATTTAATTCTTATTCTCCATATCTTTTAGACATGTTAGCATTATAACAGTTTTAGCTTTTGCATCTATAGAATACAAGCTATACCTTTGAGTTTTTCAAGGATTCTCTCTTAACCATTGCATTATATTTCATGGATTTATCTTATTTATGTGTGGCACCTCAATATATATATATATATATATATATATATATATATATATATATATATATATATATAGATCCATATGGTCCTATTTTTCCCTTTTATGATTTTGTGTTTCACCTCTTAGTGGGCCATGTGTTCCTGTTTATAATTTTCAACATCTTGCTTTGAGTTTGGTTTGTTAATTCTCTTACACACATGCTATTACTATCATATGATAGTTATTTGTGTCTTTTTTTTTTTTTTTAAATTTTTAATTATTAAATTTGGATGTTTTTTTGGGGTTTTCAGGTGTAAGGAGCCATGGCATTTTGTCTTACCAATTTTAATTAATTTTAGCATTATCAATATAAAATGTCTAAAATTACATAAATTTTCAATATTCCTTTGATATTTTTTCATTTTAAATTTATTTACTAACCATCTTACATACACATGAATTTCTTTTATCCATTTTTTGCATTGTATCCATAGGGTTTCTCAAATGTAGTTACTATTCATTCCCAACAATCATATTTACATGTAGTCATTAAATAGAAAGGTAATTTAGGATATGTATATGTTACTTTTATTCAGTCATTTATCAAGAGTTCTTTGATTAATTATTTTTAGTTACGATCATTTGTGCCACTATGTATCTATCCCAAAGCACCATCCTGCATTACACTAGTATGACACATGGTGAGATTTTGGTGGGGCATATGTATAAAAATTATATTTAAAATTTTATCACTTTTATTATGATTTATATTGTAGGAGTTTTTTGGTGCATCAATATCCATATCTGTATGCTTTAAAGGGAGCACCAAGAATGGGGTGGGACTAGATCATGGTACATTGTGAGACATGTTTTCATAATTTATTGTCATACCATAATTACCATCATTATAACCTTATTTCAATATATTTCCATATAACATCTTAATATAATTTATGTTTATATTTATTAGCTTACCGATATCCTTATTTATCATCCTGGTCAATACAATTTTGAGTATGTATTTTTACATTTATATTATATCAGATTATAAGGTATTGTTTACACTAGAATTAATTAGAATAAAAATTTAACTCTAATAGGGAATGTAAACTATTGAAATTTGATCTAATAAGTTAAATAATATATAATATATTAAATATAGATATCTACATAATTTATAGATTGATAAAAATATAAATTAGGGTTAGGGTTAGAGAGATGTCCTTATGAACTTATTAATTTTAGATTATGTTATTAATTTGCTAATTGTGATTATTTGTAACTATTTATAAGAACTTACAAACATAGATTTTATTGAAAATAGATATCTAATGTATACATGCATAATGATGTAGAAGATGGACAAGGTTGCAATGCATATTTGTATATTAATGTGAATTTATCTAAATATACTATGCATAAGATCTAAAAATATGGGCATGTTCACCAATGTCTATATATTATCTGATTTAGTGTGGACCCTATTTGGATGTGCAGATGACTTGAAAAATCAAAACCATAACTTGGTTAAGTATGCAAAATAAGATCAAATATAAAGAGGGGGATTGGGGAAGTGGGATATGGTTGAGTTATTTGCATAAAAACATTTATTGACTAAAATTCTACATAGTCCAAGTGGACCTCATGCCATTGTAGTTATCCATTTAGGGAAGATTATATGGATTCAACTAGCAAACTTGATTCAAATGCTTGACAAAAAGAATGTCCTTAATCTATAAAAAATAATGTGAATTTGGATAGTGAATCAAATACTACACTAAAATTTTAGTAAGGATCTTTGTTGAATAGATATATGCTTTTAAATTTTAATTTGTAAGAGAGTGCTACACAAAGTATCTAGGGGTCTTAATTATGAGCCTTCATGTGATTTTATAGATAAATGTTTCATTTTTTCTGATAACTAACCTATTTGTTTGTATGGGAGAGTAATTGTGAATCATGTAATTTTGAAAATTTAATTGTTAGAACATTTTAGATAAAGACACACTACATGATAAGGATGTAGTGCATCCTTGTCTAACAACTTTTGATCCAATGTATCTATGTTTATTTTTAGTGAATAAGATATTCATCATGGGACATGTAAAGTATGAATGAAAAGGGACACACATTTTTATTATAGGTCAACATGGAAAATGGGTGTGGGATTAATAAAATGTGTAAGAGCGTTCATATAAAATAAGGATATGTCCCCAAAAAAATAAAGGTTTTTAGGTAGAACACTAGCATAACATCAAAACCATGAAAATGTATACCTTAATATCAAAATTTAAATGATATCTAAGTGTGATTTATTATATTTGATCATAACTATAGAATAAGTCCCTATGACTATGTTAAAATTCCAAACATAATTGAAAAGTGCATGTGGATAGGAACAAAGTATATGAGAGGGACATAGTGCATTATTTTCTGAATAGTGCATTATTGTCTTGATTGACTATATGAAAAAAAATTGATCATGATTACTTCTTATGTGTGTGATATTGAACATTTATAAATAAATGTTTCCTATTAAAAACTCATATACCTTGTGAGAAGTTTTATGTATTAAAAATTCAAATAAATATGTTGTAAACTAAATAGGAAGATAAATTGACACATGCAAAGATATATTTGACAATCATGAAAGCATGGTTATCAATCCTAGTTTTGATTTTATTTTATGTTTTTTTTTAATATTCTGATTTATTTTTTACTTTTTTAGCGTATATTAATTTTTTTTACATTTTTTCCATATTTATAAGGTAAACCATGCATAGATGAAATTTATAAACATTGTAAAAGTAAAAATAACAAGATGTTGAAAAGGAATAAAGAGGGGGAGTAGAACAATCCTTAACAAAATGTGAATTAAAATCAAGGCAAGGATAAAGGTGAGTAAGATGCCCCTATAATGAAAGCAAATCTAAAGGCTAGAATAAGGAATAGGGTAGATATAGAGGAATAATGAATTTTTTGAGAAAAGAATCTATTTACAAGTAGGTACTACAAAAGGAAGCTAATCAAAATTCTCAACCAAACCATGGGTCCAACCAATGATATCATAAATAAGATGCTCCTATGTGTATCCAACTAATTTATATGAAGGAATAATGCATTGATTAGAATTTTAGGAATATGTTAAATAACCATGTGCTATAAAATAACACTTTGAATATGAAGAAAAACCATGTGATATAAAATAAACCTCTAAATCACTGCACATAAATTTATCTAAATTTGAACCCTCATGAACAGGAAGAGAGGATCTAATAAGCTATATTTATATAAGAGCATTATGAAGAACCTGCGATGATATGTTAGATAAAAAATCTATATTATGTGTTACTATTTTACTATGAGCAGTTACCCTTTTATTTATGTCAAAATCATCATGCTCATATGTAATCATATAATGATCAAAAATATATGAATACATTCAAATATATTAATTCTCATAATAATTTTAAGAATATAAAATATACTCATGATCATAAAAGTAGGTGCCTAAATGGATTTTGAAATATACTTCTTTAATGTAAATCATGATCTTCAATAGTTGTATAAATTAACTCAATACCAATTTTATCAATAAATGTGTCAACCAAATATTGTTAAATAACAGTAGGTACCCATGGTTTCATAGGATATTCATATTGAATGGCAAAATTTTTAAACACTTGATTATCAAGAATATAATTTAGATATTAATGAACTGTAAGAGGAATTTATCTTATGTTATGTAATCAAGGTATCCCTAATAACATATCAAAGACACATGTGCATGGTAATACTAATAAAGGAGTGGGAAATATGAGAGGTCCCACATGTAGAGGCAATGAGATATATCTAATAGTATCTTTTGTATGGTTATTAAATGATTTCACAACTCTATATGTATGTTGGATATCTTTCTCCTTATAACCAAGAGAATGTATAAGTGTTATGGTGCATATAATTTCACTTGATCCATTGGCTATTATGATACTATATGAATTATTTATACACCAATATATGGTCTAATGTATAATTCATGTCTATCAAAATCATCATCAATAATTTCATAGTCATCAAATGTAATAGATGGGTATGATTCCATATTACTTGTAATTATGCTAATGATACTATCAAGTGGATATCCATTTGAATATGGAGGAGGATGATAACTATAAGCATAATATACATAATAATTTTACTTTTTGTATTTTTATTCATGATTTGGAAAGGGGGCTTTACAAATGTATAGTTTATCATTGTAATTTTACTAGGGCCTACCCTCTTTACGCATAATAATGTAAAAAATATTCTCATCAATGAAATTTTGAATTTTGAGATTGAGCTTCATACATATATTAGTGTAATGTCCAACAAATCTATGATATTAAAACAATACATTCCCATAAAAAATTATAGATTGAGGTCTAGATGTATTTATTTCAAATAGTGGAAGAATTTTAATAATATGAAATTCATGTAACTTTTGAACTAACACGTGAAGAGGTGAAGGTAGCCTTGAGAATTAACTTTTTGGTGGATATTGTAGTTGAATCTTAGGTGGTGATTGTGATATAGGATTTACTATAACTTTAGCCTTACTTTTTATATCATTAGCTTTACTATAAGTTATAAATTTAATATCATGTTCTTTAAATGTATGATATAGTTCATTAAAATATTGAACTTATCAAATATGATAGAATATTAAATAGGAGTAAGTAAAATTTGAGTAAAAATGTATTAAATCTCATTATCATCCATTTGATTTGCCATTTTCTCATGTATAGTCTTTTATCTTAGAATATACTAATTGAGTATTTCATTTGGACCTTGTTTGATCTTTGTAATTTGTGCATAGGATATTTTTTTAACCAATATTGATATAAAAATGTGAAACAAATGATTTAAAGTTTTAATATATTGAAGAGGAAGTTCATAAAATAATACAAGAGAATAATCTTTGATACTACGTGGAAAGAGCTTATTTAACAATCTATCATTATCCACATAATCTGGACAAGTTCTATGGAAGACACATAAATGTTGTTTAGGATCACCTTTTCCTTCCTAAATAATAATATTAGGATATAAAAATCCATTTGGGATAGGATAATATGAAATTTTAATATCTAAGGGGTTATGCAATAAGGTACCAAAATATAAGGACAAGCTATCATGAGAGATGATTTGGTCAATAGTAGATATCTTGGATTATAAGAGAAGAAGGGATTGAGAAAGGGAAGTATTGGTTGTAGTAATGGGATGAGTGGAGATAAATAAAGGCATAAAAATAACATCAAGTAATGGACTAGTATAAATAACATTGTAAGGACTAGTATAAGTTGATTTCTTAAATTCATCTTGAGCAATATATAAAAATGAATCAATATTTTTTGGATGTGTTCTAGTATAATCATGTATTTAAACATATTTGGTTTTATAATCAAGGTAAAATATAAGGGCCATGATTTTCCCATTGAGAATATGATGGATGATTACCTATATAAATTGTGGAGATAGATGCATAACATAAGCCTTCTCATGTCCTAAGTCAATGAACATTTAACAAAAGTAGTTGGGGAAATCAAATGGAAAAATGAGGTATGAATAGCATGGGAATAAGATAAATGGGTAGAGTATGAGAGGGTTAATATTTAATTGATTTATATGGAATCCAATAAAATATAATGAATAACATGTTGTAAATAAATTTTACATGTTGTAATATAATTCATGATTCTATGAGGAAAACATGTATATATTATACCATTGATTAATACTAAACATGAAACAAGAGAAATGAAAAATAAAGTGAAAATAAAAATTAAATATATTTGTGTAAATGAGATAGAATAACTCAACCCAAGATTGAAATAAATAGCCTTTTTGTTGGTATTTATCCGAGGTGACAAGAAGGTTTTTTCAAATTTTGACTACTCAAAGGTCTAAAAAGTCAAATCATTATATAATAGATAATATCCAAGTTTGATTATTGTATTATTCCATTTTCATAAATTTAAATAATTAAACTAAAACCCTAGGACAAAAATCAACAAGCAACAAAAAAATTTCAAAATGAAATGAAATGTAAGTTCACCAAAATGTTTACACTAGAAAAAATTAAAATAAACTATTAAATCTAATTGAAAATGTAAAATATTTAAATATGATCTATGAATTTGAATAATACATAATAAAATAATATTATAGATATACATAAGTTTTAAATTTATTAAAATATAAATTTGGGTTTGGGTTAGAGAGATGTCCTTGTAAATTGGTTTATCTCAAACTATGTTATGCATTTATTGACTATGATTGTCTATAGTTATCTATAATAACTTGAAAAGACAATTTTTTTTTAAAAAGATATAATTTATACATGGATAATGACGTAAAATATGAATAAGGTTATAATGCATCTTTCTCTACTACTTTAACTTTGTCCACACAGACTATGTGTATGCAAAGGGAAATGCAACTGCTCTATTAATCAATCATAGATCGAAGGAGATAAATCCTACTTACTTTTCTAATTATTGATACATTAGATATTTAGGGCCATGACCAAGATGGATTTACTATACTTATCTAAGTGATCTCTTACCATAATAATATTATTAGGGAGGGTTATAAAGCCTCCAATCAAGAAAAAATGTGCAATAATGATAACTAGGTCCTATGTTTTCATATTTACAAAGGAAATAAATGACACATAAAGTAAAAATCTAATATAGTGCTCACCAAAGCTTGTGGCATAAAGTTGGGGGGGGGTAATAAAAATAAAATTAAACATGCATAAAAGACATATACTCATGTCAATATATATAAAATCCTAAAGCATTAGAGAAAAGTACAAATGCATATCTATCTACTCTTACAAATGAGGAAAAAATTTAGGAATAATTACCTAAGCCTCAATCTCTCTCTTGGCCAAGGTGATTCACAAGAGTTTGTTTTCATATGTAAGGATGACAAGGATAAATCATCTCTAAGCTACACAACATATCAATTCATCCAAAAGAATTCTCCACAAGACAAGATCCATATCTCCAAAGAAAGTATGAAACCCTATTCTATGATCTTAAAGTAGAATGGTGGATAAGTAGATGCATAATATATAGATCTTCTTCTTGAAATGATGAAATGAATATATTTATATAGTTAAATCTAACCCTAATCCTTTCTAAAAGTATAGCCAATAGGGTCAGCCTAATCGACTCTATATTGTTACTAATAAAATCAAATTAGGTCCTAGTTTAGGTCAGCCAGGGGATAACCTAGACCCTAAATGAGTTTTGTCAATTAGAGTATAGGGTCGAAGGGTTTGATAGCGTATTGTAAACTATCAAAAATGGTTTTAGGCTAAGGGAGGGACAATGAAGGTGGAAAATAACTAGAGGAGTGTGAAAATAATGAGGTAAAGATTAGGGGATTATTTTTAGGAGATGGTTGGAATGATAACAAGTGGTAGTATAGGTAAAATAATCCTATGAAACACCAGTAGTCTTCCCACACCTTTTTCAATGCACCCTTTAAGGCATGCATTCATAGAGATTAAGACTTGATGTGTTTCTATAAGAGATAAATCATCAATAATTGATAAAGTTTGAAAATATTATGTATACATATACCCCACTTGAATCTCATCATGTGTCTTATAGGTGTAACATTGGATGGTACTTTTGGGAAAAGAACATAGAAACACACAAAAATGAAGCTGAATAAATTATAGTTTAGAGAAAATAAGATAAATCAAATTATATAATTTAAAAATATATACCTTTACTTACCTTAGTGTTGTAGATAAAGAATGAGATGCAAGAAATGTGAAGGTTTTCAATGTAGGGAACATTAGAAAAACCTATAGAATTTAGTAGAAAAAGAGTGAAAAATCAAAATCTTTGAAATATAGATGTATAATAGGTGAAAATATTCTTCTATGATGTCATAAGTCTAGAACATTTTACGGTCTGGAAAAAGAGCTAGTAGACATAAAGATATAATAAAAATATGAATCTGATGAAAAATATTTGAAAGGTAAATAATTTATAATAGTAAATATAAATAGGATGGCAATTAATTTAGTTTTCATTTTTACTATTTTGAAAAAATAGAGCTTTGAGAGACCTAGTTGGAGACTAGAGAACCATCATGGTGAGGAGATGACAACTGAGACAAGGAGGATGCATAGAGCCACAATATGTACAACATATGTAAACAATTAGAAATTTTCAAAAATTTTGAATATTTTTATTTGAAATTAAGGTAAAAATAGAACATTGATTGGTAATAAAATATAGGTATTGGAATGAACCTTAGGAATTTTTTAGGTAAACTAGGGGTAAAATGGGATATTGGTAGGAAGAAGTCAGACCAATAAATTCCCAAGGCTTTTATGGTAAATGGGAAAAAAAATCATTGTGGATGAACAAAGTTGACTTGGTCAACTTAGTCCATAAGGAAAAGTAGAATGGTAACATTGATTGCATAGCAGTGGGCCTATTTAGTATGATAAAATGGGGCTGATTGCATATTAGTAAGTTGACATAGTTGGTAAGGGGTAAAGGGCGATTGCATATGATAGGGCTGATATAGTATTTTAGAGAAAGAAAATTGTTGATGTAGTATCAATATGGCCAATCTAGTAGGAAATTTAAATGGCCAATATAGTATCATAAATAAAATACAATGTTGATTTAGTATTAAAATGAGCTAATGTAAAAATTTAAGAAACTAAATCAATAGTGGATACTTTTTTAAAAATTTAATAATGTATTTTGATTATTTATGAAATGAAAGTCTAATACATCCTTTGTTATTTGATATTTTGAAGGGACATCAGAGGTATTGGTGACTCATAGATGCATCATGGCTACTAGATCTACTGGAGTGATTGACTAACATGGATAGAGTACAACTGATCACAGTAGGATTTGAAGGCATCATGGAGATGAGGCACATCCCACTTAGTGTTGATCTCATTTTCATGTTCCTTAAATCATGGGAATGTTTGACCAAAAAATTTCAATGGGAGGTGGATGGGGATACCATTAAACTAGGTATCACACTAGAGTATGTCCATGTATTGATGGGACTACCAATAAGAGGGACATCAATGATCACTAGGACACTAGATGATCTAGAGGAGATGTGAGTACTAGCCTGATGGGTAATGTGCTTGGATATGATATACCTAGGATTGAGGGTAACTATATTTAATGTATATATTGTTGATATTTCAAACATTTGGAAGGCCATGATTGGACTTGTGACATCATGAGTGTTGTGTCACAAGTCAGATGACAATGTATCACTATATCTAATAGCCTTATGTTAGTCTATTTTGGATAAAAGATCATTTTATGACTTTATAGATATCATCTAGGTACAACTCATGAATGATATATATAGGATGTTGTCTTGAGGGTAGAAGATAATAGGACCTATTATTTTGCTAAGTGCTTGGACACACACACACACACACACACACACACACACACACACACACACACACACACACACACACACACACACACACACACACACACACACACATATACATACACACACACACACACACATATACATATATATACACACACACACACACATATATATATATACATACATATATATATATATATATATATATATATATATACATATATACATACATATATATATACATGTATATATATATGTATATATATATACATGTATATATATATATATATATATATGTATATGTATATGTATATATATACATACATACATATATATATATATATGTATGTATGTATATATATACATATACATATATATACATGTATATATGTATATATGTACATATACATATACATATATATATATATACATGTATATATATATATATATATATGTATATATATATATATGTATATGTATATGTACATATATACATATATATATACATGTATATATATGTATATGTATATATATATATGTATATATATATACATGTATATATATATATATACATGTATATATATATATATATATATGTATATGTATATGTATATATATACATACATACATATATATATATATATATGTATGTATGTATATATATACATATACATATATATATACATGTATATATATATGTATATATGTATATATGTACATATACATATACATATATATATATATACATGTATATATATATATATATGTATGTATGTGTATATATATATATATATATATATGTATGTGTGTATATATATATATATGTATGTATATATACACACACACATAGAGATATATATATATATATATATATATATATATAGAGAGAGAGAGAGAGAGAGAGAGAGAGAGATTTCTTTGTTGGGAGATTGGTGGTAGTGATGTGTTGTCATTGATGTCAAGTGACATTGGTGATGACAAAGTGGTATGAAAGTGTTCTTAGTTTAACATGCATGATCTTAGTGCTTAGTTCAAGCTTGGTTGCTAGTGGGAGCAATTAGAGTAGTTGGTTCTATGGAGGCATGAGTGGATATCATGGATCTTGGAGAGAGATAATTTGACATGTTATTGGTATGATCCTAGTAGGAGAAATATTCTCATATGGTCTTCATGTGGAGTGCAAGTCATCCTATGCTTTGTTTGCTTAACTTTGCTAGGTTACTTGATAAGGTAAGAGGTATATGCATTATTTATTCTTGTTTGTTGGCTATAGTATTTGACATGAGTGGATTGAAGATATAAAGGTTTTATGAGCTCAGTGGATAAGTTTCCAAATATCTTCAAGAGGAAAGTTGGTCTAGTGGTTCTAGGCCTATTAGGCAAGGTGAGCTAATGAGGTCCTTGTGAGCAGTCATGAAGATATTTTAGCTAGTAGAGCTCATGTAAGCATGGTTTTTGGTATTAAATGGTTGGTAAAATGTGTTAACCAAATTTTAGGCTCTTAGGAAGAAGAGAAATCAAGTTAGTACGTTGGGATGTATTATGTGCATGTAAAATAGAGGTTTCCTAGCTCGAGAAAAAGTTTGTGATACTCATTGGCATGTGCATAATTTGCTTGGTGATATGAGCCTTTTTGGAGAGGTGGAAAATGGAGCTAAGAAGGCTTTACAAGTATTTTGTAGTGGATTGAGGGAAAAATCTTTATGAACATTCATTAAGAATGTAAATTGGTCAAAACCCTTTATAAACCCTCATAATGGAGTGATTGGAAATTTATTGCTAGAAAGGACCCAAAATGTATTGATTGACCAGGTTTGACTATTGGAAGGTATAGAGGATTCCTCTAGGCATCTCTAGGTGGAAGTGGTGTGTTAGGGCAGTAAACAAAAGGTACAAAAATATGCTTATTTTTTAATATTTTAGTGTTAGAAGCAGGGTTGATTGAGTCAACACATGAGAGTTATTGGAGCTTGAAGGCCATGAAGTTTTCATGAAGTCCATAGATTTTTATTTGGAAAGAAAAAATCACTATGTCAATTATCTAAGTCAATCAAGTTGGCTAGTCACTAATCTGTAGATGGTGAAAATAGTGATCAAATATCTAGGTAGAATGAATATGTGTTTAGGGAAGTGTTCTAGGTGAGTAAGGATGAATCCAATGGTT